>MQUG01004227.1:0-11358 GCA_007213375.1 Steinernema feltiae | reverse complement strand
AAACGAAAAATTAGGAGCCGCTCGCTCGTCCAGCTCGAATAGGAATTGTAGAATCGTGAAGCAGTGCAGGGCTTAAGGCTAGATTTAACTGAAAAATGGCTCTTTGAGCTGCTCTCTTTCTCACCGTTTCAAAACGATCAAGACAAAATTTTAACAAATACCCAACGAGTCTAGACAGCGTTCCGCACTGACCGCACAAAAGCGACCATCGATAGCTCTAATATCGACACCCTGATAAACAAAATGTCTAGACGGTAATGCCTAAACTCAAAAGTGCAAAACTAATGCGTTTATGTAAAAGATCGTTATTCTAGACGAGCGGAAAGTGTAATTCCATTAAAGCGAAACTGAAAACATCGTTAAAAAATATTTCAGTGACGTCAGACGTCTAAAGTTTGATGAATTCGTGAATCAGCTACAGTAATTAGTGAAATGACGGTTCACTAATCCAGATTTTTCAGATTTCCACATAGTTAAGCAGATAGAAACGATGTCTACAATTTCAGTCTGAAAATTTCAGCGTTGGGGACACTATAATCAGTACTACAGTGTCAGAATCGGTTTCAGTAAGACTCAATCGACGTCAAATGCAATCCTAATCGTCTTAAACCCTTCACCATAACCCATAAGACGCTTAACACTCGCTGACAACCCCACAACCACCACCAAACACTCCCGCAAAGCGCATTAGGTTCAGATGGCAAGGAGGAGAGTGAATCCAAGGTCAGAGACGATCGATCAGACCGTCTTGTTTGGTGCTTGGAATGTTCCACTCTCCCTCTAGGTTCACATTGTAACACGCGGCAATCAGTGGCGGGAAAACTCGTGAAGCTAAAGCTCCATTTCAGGTTTTCACACACGGAAGATCATCCGCTAGCCGAACAATCGCTCGCTCGACACAAAAATGCGAATTTTATGAGTTTTGTGAGGTTGTGCGTCTGCTCTCCAAAAACCAGAAACGCTCGCGCGAGTGCTTTTAAAGGTTCCGCAAAGCGCGCTGCAGCTGTCAAGGTCGTGCATGAGGGTGAACGTAGCCCGAAATGGAGTCAATATGCAGATGTGCAACGCGATCAATCAAAGCGCGGGCGGAAGACAACAACCGCGCTGCTCCTGTCGACAGCTTAATTGGACAGTTTCCGACTGATGCGACTGATGCGGTGGCGGTTGTTGTTACGCAATCCACAGAGTTGACCGCTCAACGTTGCTCAAAGCCCGCACATCACCCTCGCGCGCTTGTTTTTTGTTTTGACAGGTGAGTGAGTTAGTAAAAATAGAGAGACGACAAAGGGCGGCCGGGAGTGACAGAGAAGATGACGTCAGAAACCCAAGTTTTAACAAAAAACAAGAAAAGAAAAACCCAATTTTTTTTAAATTTTTAACGAAAATTAAAATGTTTAAAAATTAAAAAAGAAAATTAATTTAAATTTTGTTTTTGGAATAAATGCGATTGGAAGGATGTTCGAGGATGCTAAAACCCGAAACAAAATAATTAAAATTTTTGAAAATCCAAAAAAATTGTTTTATAATAATAATTTGCATTGCGATTCTAATTACAGCATCATCTTAACTCTGCTGGGTTAAAGTACTGTAGTGGGCGGAACAGCACAGCAACGACAAAACATTGCGATTGGCCGTTCGAGGCGCAAAACTTTGAAATATCTTTTCTGTTTAAGTAAATTCCCGAGATTTTTAAAAATCAATACTGGGTTGCAAAATAGTATCAGAAGTAAAATCGAAGAAATATTGTTGTTAAATCAAACTTCTGGAAATGTCTTGTTTACTTAAGACACGAGTTTTTTGAAATTGACGCACCTGGTTTCAAATCAGCACGCACGTATTTCACCGAATTTTCTTTGTTGCATCACTGGTCGGACTGCGGGTTCGCCGAATGTCAAACATTTATCGTCGGGAGGTGATCAAAACTTATTCTCTTTTAGACACAAAGATAGAAAAAGGGTCGCAATTCAAAGCTTTCTATTTTGAAATAGGAAAAAACAAACAAAAAACAATGATTGATCAGTTTATGAATCGAAAATATCTGAAAATTTTGCCCAACGCTGCGAAACACTTGAACGTTTTGTTGATCTTTGTCTCCGACTCATAAATGCCGGCATTTTCGTCGTTTCTTGACCAGAATTCCATTTTGTAGTGTTCTAGTACCTTTCATCGACATGGGCTTAGCAGGCAAGGTCGCCAAATATTATAGGGGGCGAACAAAAAAGTTTTGTTTGAAAAGATTGCTTGTCTGTGTAAGATACAAAAAATCCGTTCAAGATTCGAACTGAAATCTCTGAGAAAACCCGAACAAACGTAAGGACAACTTGGCACCGCCAACTTGGCGCAGGACGACAGTGACGATGGAGATTTTGGCGCTAAGAATCTAGTACCTTGCTAACCAATTCGCCGGGCGCAAAGTCGTCCAGCACCAAGTACCGTAATTTGCAAATAACTCATGGATCGGCTGGTAACTAAATTGCATTTGAGTTTCTAAAAATCGTGGTCATAATATATTTTTTGCCAAAATAACCTTTTCTGCAAAACCCGACCCTCAGCTCGTAGAACGAAAACACCAAAAAACGCGCAATAAAAAACACAAACAGCTGTTCGACAAAAGTCCACCCGCGTCGTTAAAAAACGCGCACAGAACGGTCGAGTAAACATGTTTTCCTCACATATACCGAAACTCTCCACCATTTCCACTCACAGTCAAACCTCGCCTCGCAGCTTCACATCACCACTGCGCGCATGTACATCTGTTCGTGTGAGCGCACAAGGGCGCGCTCGATGCGCAAAACGGGTTTGAGTCGCACGCAAAACACGCGAAACTGTAATGGGCGCTCGAACTTTTTAAACTAAATTCGCATCAGCGAGTAGCAATCAGCGACAAGCAGCAGCAGCCGCCGCCTTCTGCTGTACGACGTGACTACGACGAGGTTCAAGTGTGGGCAAAAAACAGGAAGTGCAGCAGCTGCTGCTGCGGCTGTAGAAGCGGCGCTTTTCTCGCACACCGCGCACAGAGGTCACGCCTGCGGCGATTGTCATCTTCCGCTGTCGGTTGCGAGAAGAAGACAAGGTGGAACGACACCCGCGTGTGTCAGCGATGAGGGGAGTTACGTAACTGATGGTGCTGATGCTGCAAGCCGAAAGTTCAGAGAACGAAAGGATTAAATTGAGAATTAGATGAGGATGTAGATGAACTGGGCTGATTTTAGCTGAATTGAAGAGAAAAATAGCAATATTTTGGGCCATTAGCTCTGTTCAGGAAGTCTCAAACGTCTGCCTCAAATTTTAAGAAACCAAATATTGGTTTTGATAAGGTGGAATCAACTCCAAGACCTCGTAAATCGCACAATAACACAATCTGGAGTGCGTGGTCACGCATTGTTTGTAACATTGGAATATTTGGAATGGAATGCGATTCTTAACTATTGCTCCTCGCATCATTAAACTTTCACAATTTTGGATTTCAACATTAATCATTTGCTGAAGAGATAATAGTGATCCTCAAGCTTGGTTAAAACGGCCTCAAACGACTAAAAATTGCCCTTGCCTCCATTTTATAGAAAACAAATATTATATTTGAGAGAAACGAAGCAACGTGGCAGTAAATCCCACTTTAAGACTCCACTCTGCAGGCCAAAGTAGCAGAATTTTCAAACATTGATGTCAAACTTGTCCCATCGTCTGCAATTTCCTCAAAGTGAAACTCTAAACACATTTCCTTCAATTCAACACAATTCTAAAGCTAATGCGCTAAAAATTGTTCCTGAGCACCAAGAACAGCGGGAGTTTTGGTTCAATCGCGCCATATCAAATCTGTTTGAGTCACATTTTCATCAAATTCGTCAAAAATCTAAGAAACGCAAATTGAAGTCAAAAGCAAACCTTAAAAACAATGTTGCGATACGACTAAAACAACTCGAATGAACCGCCGCCCTCTGAACCCGAACATCCTGTTTGCAAAAGACCCAAAAAGTGGAAAAGGTACTTTAGTTGGGTAACAGTGGTGAGCGGGGAGCAACGGATTGACCGGTCAACTCCCGTGTTAATGGAGTCTCTGGCTGTCAGCACCGCAGGTGATCGATGAAAATAGAAAAAGTGTGTGATTGTTGGGTAACAGAGCGTCAATTCAATGTTGTCACGCCAATTAGCGGCGAATTGGCGCGATCGTTATTTGTTCAGTGGGTTCGGCTGTTTGATGCGCCGAGAATCCGACATGAAAGGGCTTGCTGGCTATGGCAAAACGCTCTGCATGGTCACGGACAGCTACAATCTATTTCTGGCGAACTTGTGCGTGGATACGGTAGGACTTTCCAGAATATTCGTTGCAAGACCGAAACTCATCAGAGAGGAATTGTGTGAAAATGGTTGATTTAGGCATTTCGAACGTGTTCGTCGAGCTCGAATTGCCTTGCGGAGTGATAACGTCATCAATTAAAGTCTCCAAAACTGCCAAAAATGTGACTTTTATCGTGATTGCGCGATTGCTCAAATTTGCTCCGCAGGGGCTATGCCGAGGAACACTATGGAACTGTGAGAACACAAATGTCCAAATCACATTCCTCTCCGTTCAGTTTCAAATTGTCTGGAGTGGCATACCGTATCCACGACGCGAGGCATAGACTATGAAGGGGCTAAAAATAGGCATGTCGCCAAACACACAAATTGTGAATAAACTGTGATTTAGAAGAGAAGAAGCTGCAGCTAAACGCACAACAAACAAGACAAAAATAGACGTCTAGACGGCTAATGTACGCCATTAAGAGCGGCGTAAACACAATTAAAACCACATATAAAATGCGAAAATTCACCCCGTAGACCCTAAGTGGATGTTTGCATTCTTCAGTCGGTTTTCAGCGCCTATAAATAGTAAATAAAAATAAATAAATAATTGTTTTAATAATAAATAGATTTGTTTTCTCGCAAAATCGCAAAGAGAAACGCCGCTGGCTGTTCGCATTGTTCGTTTGAGGAGTTTGTGAAAGGAACTAAAAGGAAATGAAATGGCATTATTCATCAAGAAATCGGAAGAATGCGACGCGCGCATTAACGGCCGCGTGCTCACGGAAGCAAATCGATTGAACGTCAAGAACTGATTGATTATCAAGTGCAATCAGCTGCTTTTCCCGCTAAGTTACCCCAAACAACATTGAGAACATTTTAATTTTATGACTTTCCACGTTTAAAGCCAAACATAAGATGTATAAGAATCATCGCTTTCTGCAGGCGGATCAGACGCCGAAGAGCTGCGACGACCCCGAATTTGCGCTCGGCGGTGAAGAAACTTCCGGTCTTCGCCATCTTCACGACGGCGACGTTCTCGAGGCGGGCGGCGACGGCGCAGACGTCCTCGCTCTCCTCGAAGACCAAGCTGGCGACAAAGGGGAACTCGTGGAGCTCCCGCAGACGCGCCACGTTCTCCGCCGCCGACTCGCGGGTTACGGTAACGAAGAGGCGCCCGACGGTGCGCACGTCTCTGAAGCGGAATTTGAGTCGCGATTCCCCGCTCCCGAACCCACAAAACGTCCTCGAACGCCGACTTTTTGCGCCTCGAACACGCGGCGGTTCTCCTCCGCCACCGCGCCCCTGAGGATACGGTACAGGAGGACCTGGAGGTTCCCGAAGCGGTAGACGCGCACCGCGGACGAGTCGTTCGCGAAGACGATCGCGTGGGAGACGAGGCGACACGTGGTGGAGCGGATGAAGACGCCGTATTCCTGTCTGAAATACGGTAGACGTCGTCTCAGGACCATTCACACCTGGGATCGTCAAAGTCGTGCTCCAGCATGCGCTCCACTTTTCCCTTCAGGACCTCGAGATTCAGTTGGAATCGAGTGGCGTGGTACTCTGCCTTGATCATCTCTCGCAGCCTCTCGCCGATCATGTCGAGCACGAGCTGCAACGCCCCGTCAAGGACTACCGTAACCCGCAGCCACTCACCGAGTAGTAATAGTTGGTCAACTCGTTCTCGAGGCGTTTGACCTCCGCAAACTGGTATCTGACCTGTTCGGTCACCACCGCGCTCCTCTGATTCCTGAGCGCGTGTTTCGCCAACGCGCTGATGCACTGAAGCTCATGGTAATCCCTTGAAACCCTCAAATCACCCACCAATGCGGTCGTCGGCAGCGCGGTTACCAACCGCGTCGTTTCGTAAGTTGAATAAACGAATCGTTGTCTCACACAGTATGCGAAACGGAGTTGACTGATTATGAGCAATTTCTGAAGAACAACAGAGTACGCAGAGCGGTTTTGTGGTCAACTTACTGCGATATACGGGTGGTCATCGTGAATTGCAGTCTGCGTTCTTGCCGCTTCTAAGGACTTGTTGTTCTGCAGCGCGAAGGCAACACTGAACGCCTCTGAGCGTCTGCTTCCATCCCTATTTAACTAAAGAACAGAAAACAGCCGTTGGACTCGAAATAGACACAAAAACGAACAGCAAAGTCGACAGCGTGAACGTCGGGTTGACCTATACACGCCTCTTGTGCAGGCCCCAAATACAACTTGTAAGTTATGTCGGCAAACTGCGACCGCAGATTTATGGTCTCTAGCTTCTGAACCATCGCTGCAAACTGCGCGCTCATGTTCCTCAGGAGCGTCGTTCAGATCCTCCTAAATGCGACGCGTTCAACGGCGCTCTGCGCTCCGGAAACTGACGTCGTCGCGCGGGATGCACGTGTGGTTGAGCGGCAGGAGCGGGTCGGCGACAACGTCGTCGGGCAGTGGATCAGGTACATAGACGGCATCCTAATTCGCGATTCTCACAAGTCGAACGAAATTCGAAAGTCGGAACTCACTTTGACGACGTCCAGGTATCTCATCGGGGCGACCATCTTCTCCAAATCCTCAAATTCCACGTTTTTGTCGAGTAACGAGAGGAAAACGCCACAAATTGTCGATCGCGATCCGAAGATCCCTTTTCAGGTCTTCGCGGACGTCCGCCGTCATCGCTGAAAAGCGAGCGAGAGGTTTTGGGCCTTTTGCGGGTCGACTTACGGATCGCCGAGGGGTGGAAGCATAGTTGGGAGGCGAGGGACGCGTGGAGGGCGAGGAGGAAGAGCGCGAGGCGGAGGGGACGCATCTTCCGAGGTCCGCGACTGAAACGCGAACGTCGGCGTCTCGGGCGGAAGCGCGTTTTTGTGTCCGTCAGCTGTGCGCTCGCCTCGTCCGTCGATCAATCGGCGTTTCAACTGCGATCAAATTAAATTGCTTTGTTCAAATCTGTTGCTGCCTATAAAGTACGAAAGTGACAAAAGTGACTCTTGCACAATGATTTATTCTTGATTATGACAAACAAGAGACGCTCAAAAGCCAAAAGCAATAAAAGTCGGCATTACAATTTTGTTTGATCCTTGAGTCTCTGGTGCGTAATAAATTTTGTCAACATTGATTTGTTCAAGTCCTTCGGTTGCGAAAACGTGAGCTGTGTCAGTCGACCAGAAAGTTGCACTGAGAAGCACCGGAAAGTCATGGAGCTTCTTGATCGCCTTCACGTTCTCCAGCGAAAAGTTCAACTTCTCGTTCCACACGCTCGGTTTCTCCCTAAATCGTTATTTTCTATTAGATGAGTGCGGTTTGCGTACAGTGCTCTGCGGATAGCGGCTTTGTTCTCTTCAAACGCCTTTTTGTTCTGCTTGAATTCCTCCGTATTATTTTTGTAACGATGGATTACGATGCCGAGATCTTTTGCGTCACTCTCGAAAATGTGCGTGGTATTTGGGTTGAAGTTACTGGCATTGAAGCTGTTGGACTCGCTGTTCTTCACCCAGAAGAAGGCGGCGAACTTCGTACTGAAAAATGAAAATTAACTGCAATGTTAGGTCAGCTTCTCCCTCACGTTGAATTGGTGTTGTATCTGTCAAGGATGGTCTTCGCTCCCGCGTACACACTCTGGAGAGCTGGATCGATGGAACGGTTCCCGGATGCGCTTCCGCTGCGAATGAGTTTCAGAATAGCGCGTTTGATGCCATGCTCCACGACATTCTGAAGAGCAAATTGAGGGAAATTGTCTACGGCCCCAGCTTACCTCGTAGTAATACTCCGAGAGCTTCATTGTGGAATTCCACGCCTCTTGCAAACGACGGTCCATTAGGTTTCGACGGCTGACATAGTGTCCCTGATCGGCGCAATCCGAGAGGAAAGCTCCCTTGAAGAGTTGAATCATCACAGTTAAGCGCCAAGCACAACTTACGTAGATGAAGATGACATATTTCATGTCAAAAACTACCTTCTTGAAGACGTCGTAAGTGAACTGTGCGCTCTTCATGCACGACTCCGCATAGTGTGGCTTCTCTTGGAGCGCAGAAGCCAATCGCTGAACGGTGGAGGTTAGAGAAGGCATTTGCTGGCTTCTTACGTTTATGTTGATCTCAGGCATACAATGGCATCGTTGCCAAAAAGAATCGACGTGAGTTTTTGCACGCTGGTATTTTTCGAAAAAGAACATGCCCTCCAATGTCTCCGCCATGCTAGCAGCGGTGGTCTTTAGCTAAACACAGAAATAAATCACACATGCTGAGAAGAATGAACTTGCTTCGTTGAAGTAATGCTTCTGCACTTTACACTGAACAGACGATGCGATTGATTCCAACCGCAACCGCATTGACTGAAATCCGCCGCGAATGAAGTTTGAAAGTCTTGTGACCTCGTCCTAAAGTGACATTGTGTTAGGCATTGCGATATAGATACACCGCTCACGTTCGGTAAAGTGGCGCTGTAGTGAGCATGGGCAAACTTGAAAAGCGCCGAAAACTTCTGCAACTTTGGGAATCCCGCTTCTATTCCTGCAGCCTCGAATCGTTCCATGAGCTCCTTTGCATCAACAAGGTCGACCTGAAGTTTGGCCTCTTCTTCTTTGGTCATAGCTGTAATCTCGCATTCTTAGATTAGCTCAAATTGAAATAAACCCACGGAGAGGAGTTGGAGCTGTCGATTCACATTGGTGATCGTTGAATCCGGAAGCGACGCCGTTGGAGACGCAGAAGATTAGGAGAAGAAGAAAGCTGTCGTGCTTCATCCTCTCGATGGCGTTTGCTGACTAGCATTGCGTTAGCGCCGCTTTTGTACGCGTGCAGATCTGAATTATCAATTCAGTGGGCCGTTGCGTTGCGCACAGGTGCGCCGCCGCGAATGAGATCTGAAACGACCTGAATTCGTCAGCCCCCGGATGCGGCAATTTGACGGACAAAATGTTCAATCGAGAGGACGTTGGCGACGTTATCAATATTGTAAGATTCTCTGGTAAATGTGGATAAAGCTGCAACACCACAAGCTTTAATTGGGACCAAAACTTGCACGCAACGGCGGCTATTATGAAAATTATGGAGAAATTAAAATTTAGAAAATAATCGCTTTGCCGCCACGGCTTCAAACCGTTTAATGTTTCATCTCTCTTTTCGAAACTGTAAATTGTCACCAAACGGTCTTCTAATCACAAAAACTCAGATTTCAGGTTGTAGCCGCACACTTTGTCACCTCCGAATATAGATTAGACGCGAAACCGTCGCTCGCGCTTGCGATGCCCATTAAGCACCGATGGCACATCTAAATGCAGGAGGCCTTTATGTGATTTCAGCCCGCGCTTCAATTCCAAACGGTTTAAAAAGACGCACGCGGAACAGAAGCCATCCAACGTCCGCCACCGTCAGTTTCATCTCGCTGCTGACGACGCCGACATGATTCTTCTCTTCCTCGTGCTTCTCCATGGAATCCAGGTCGTCGAACCGAATGAACATCAGGCGACTGGCAGCGAATTTCCTCTCCAATCGCCGATGCGTAAGCTGATGGCGTCCATGACCGGTAATTTTGCAGAGTTTCTTGGTCTCGGCTATTAAAATGAAAAACAAATTCAATCGATTTTCGTTAGCACTAGGACACGTGAATATTGATCTAAAATTTACCACAGCGCGCAACATCAATGCGTCAGCTTGTCACCTCAGGCTATCGTTTGTGACTAGGCAAAATTCCGTATCAGGCATCGATGAGATGATGGCATTAGGTTAAGTCCTTGCACGAACACAAAATTGTGCTCCCGCACTACTTATCCTTTACAAAACTGACTAAAAGTTGGTCTTTAAGATGAAGAACTCAAGAAACATCGAGAAACAATTGATTTTTCTGTCCATCATATGCGTCTCATTCTGAATCTGGCTGCAGACTCTGGCATTCCACAGATACAAATGATCGCGGCTCCGATGAAAGTGTTCCTTGCGCTCGCAACTCGTGAAAAGGTAATTTTCGTTTCGATTGAACGTTCAATTAATTCAAAAACACTTTTTCAGACATTGCCTGAGCAGATGATGAGTGATATGCGCAGGGAGTTTGCACATGTGGACAATGAGTTGTACAACATGGAAAACGCAATGCTTTGCACAATCAACCGCAAAGACTACATCAACGTAAGAGCAGAACGAGTGTTTAAAAGTAAGAAAGTTTTTTTCAGTTGCGCGCCTACGCCCTCACCTACTTGGATTATCATCAAATCTTCTACGAAGGAGGCGAAATTCAAGCCGGACTAGATCATTTGAAGAACCAGTGCAGAAACTGCACCTTCTATAATCACCACAGCGATCAGACCAAAATTAAGGCAAGGTTCTTATGGGATGCACAATCGTGAAATTGTTTTGTAGGCACTGACTCGATGTTGGCAGACCAGACAGCATCGTGGACAGCTGCTTTGCGCAAAACACTACAGATTTGGGTTTTTGAGCATTTCCTGCAAGAGATCAGAATGTCGGGATGGCGCTGGTGAGTTAATTGAAGTATATTCCTGTAAAGTCGGCTGTACGGTTTAGGCGACTCATGAGATGACTTGCTACATAGTCGATGACGAAAACAGCGTGTAGGGAAGACCTCGAGGTTGCACATTCGGTTTTTTCAGTTAACCATCGAAATTATCAGTCATACTTCAAAGTAAGTGCTCTCTGGGCGTGTAATGACGAATAATCGCGTATAGGATGTCATGAGAGTTGGACTCGTCCACCAGACAAAGGATATCATTTCTCAACCAGAGGTCTTGATTCTCCTGTCGCTTTCCTGCGCGAGAACTCACAAGACCCTCGAGAAGTACAACAACCCTTAGTGAGCGACGATCGCAATCTAAATGCAGACTATCTTCAATATTTCAGCGAGACGTTTCACGCTGCTATGTGGTCTAACGACAGCTACGGAGCATTGCCTTGTTCACTTCAGTCTCAGTACGTCTACCTAGCAAACGCTACCAACCACGGAAACAAACTTCCGCGATCACCGGACTCCGTCAAAGAATTCCAGGATCACATTAGCTTCGTTCTCCATCGTACGCCCCGCAACAAGACCACTGAGTACAAGATCAAAGCCGACGAGTTGAATTTGAGCCGC
>MQUG01004226.1:0-16586 GCA_007213375.1 Steinernema feltiae | reverse complement strand
AAACATTCAAGGATGCTGTGGAATTTTTGATCGCAGCCAGTACATAGTACGAGACGTGGAGGACAGGAAGAAGTACACATATATTTGAATCTATTGTGTTTGTTTTTTGGTTACGTTTGCACATAGAGTTTGTCTTCTATTTTCTGCTCACATTCAGCTGCACCGAACACATCTAATTAATCCGTAAACAACCACAACGTGTCAATAAAATCGCGTCCGTTCATCTCTTCTGCAACGCTGAATGTCTAGTCATCTCGCTGCAACATTGCAAAGAGTACGACCGATGAATTTTCCCAGTCTTTCTGGTTTCTCTCTTGTCGAACGGTCGCGTCGTCGTCTCCTGAGCGACTCGACCGACCACGCGTTGACATGTCGACCGCCTACGGCAAGCAACGTACCAGGATCGTTATTCGAAACTGGTCGATGTCACTGTGGAGGGGAAGAAGGGCGAGCAGGTGAGCGATATTCCACTGGGCTAATATGACGAAGACTAACTTGCAGCTTGGAATCCGTGTCAACTATAACCTCGTGATCGTGAAAGTGGAACGCGAATCGCCGAGTCACGGTAATCTCCGCTTCGGAGACGTCATCCTGACGGTGAACGCGCAGAAGATCGACCGGAAGATGTTTATCGAAGTGGTGAAGAAGACGACACAGAACGTCTACAAGATGGCGCTGAAGATTGGTCCGTCCGGTCACGCAGTCCTAACTGCAGCTATCACGTCTTCCACGAGAGTACGACCCCGTGCCAGGGTACAAATACCACGTGGGCGTCATGTTCATGATCTCCGGTTGCAAACTCGCGTTGCCGATCAAGTCCTACAACAGTAAGGTTGAGGCTTAATTTATTGAATTAGTCTAACCATCTACGCAGGTATACGTCACTCGTCTCGGTCGAGGATACGCTCTCCTCACTGACGCTTAATATCGGAGACTCGATTCTCGATGTGGACAATCAACCGGTCATCAGCGTTCAAGAAACGAGCGAAGCGCTCTTCAAGCAGTTGAAGGCGAACGGATTTGTAACGAATGTTTCTCTCACCAACTCTAGCACGTCGCTTTCAGGCTACGATGGCCATAGAGCAAGCTGAAGATCCAGCTGCTAGAGCGTACGTACGCGCAGCGTTGAGAGCGGAGAAGACGCAAGACTTGGATTTACCGCCATCGAAGGTCATCGGAAAAAAGTGGGATTTCTCGCCGTTGTAACTGTCGTTGCCAACGTTGCCATTTCAGCACGACCAAGTCGGCCCGTTCTCGATCCGACTCTTCCCGAATCAGCGTTCACGACAAGACCGAAGAATGTCCTATCGCTTGCGAGGGAAACCCGAATCTTCTCGTCCGTGTGCCTGTTATGCCAACAAACAATTATCAACCTCTGACCAACTTCAACTTTGATGGGAAAAAATGAGGAAGGATTGAATTAAATGAACTTTCCCGCCTCACAAGGCCGCAGAGAAATGATACATCGCAAACAAAGGGTTTTCACCTCGAATAAGGGTTTTAACTTTTAGAAGTGAGATTATACACAACATAGAGCAAGAAGAGAAAAGAAGGCCAAATAAATACACTGTTGTTACTTGCATATGACAAAGCTATGGTTACACTAAGATCAGATTCGTTGAATCTTCTCGCACTCGATCACCGGATTGTTCTTGCGAATCTCTTCTCGTTCGAAGGTTTTGTAGTCGAACGAGCAGTTATGTACGGCGTCGTAGCGGTGCTCGCTGCAGTACATTCCTCCACAGCGGCAAGGGAAGCCTGGAAGTGAACTGGTTAACATATTCTAGAATGGGCTCGGGTTGCTTACCGGTCAATCCAACTCTTTTGTTACACTGATCGCATCTGTTTCTCTTTTTGGGAGGAGCGACAGCGGGGATCGACGACGCATCATCCACGAGAGGCTCGGCGATCTGCGCGGCAACTTCGTCCCTAAGCTCGGTCATCACCTAGAATATTCAATTCATATTTATTCGTCCAGTCGGCGAACACACCGTTTCGATCGATTTGGACGGCTTGGCCACATCGCTGCTCACTCGAGAGGTCCTCTGCGAGGATTTGACAGCGCCGTAGATGTCCTTGTAACACTTCGAGCAAAGATCCTCCAACTGCGCAGAACCGTAAAATCCACATCCGGTCTTGCAGAGAGGCGGCGACGACTGAGCTTGCTCCATTTTCAGTTGCTGGGTTGGTGTTCTGAAAGAGACGCAGAAATTAGTTAACTGAGTTAAGCAGAGGCAGAGCGCGAGGCAACCGACCTTCACCAATGGACACCAGTGAATGAATCGGTCGTCGAAGAACACGGACAGTCGCGAATATGAGACGAAAAAACCACAAAAGGACACATAAAGTGCGAGAACAGAAGCGACGACAAAGCAGCGCCACGCGACAAAGTTCATCAAAAATTTCGAAAATCCAACTTGCGCATTTCGAAAGACATCGTTGACGATGGAAAGTTCTCGAACTTAGGAGTTGCAACGTCTGCAACGTTCAATCTGCACACGATCGCTACGAGAGACTACTTGCGCGTAAAAGTGCATCAGCTTCGGAGTTTTGCTCGCAGAAAACACAGAATTTGTCGTTTTCAACGAGAAACATACAACAAACGGAACTGGGCGAAGCGGAGCGTTCCCTGCAGTCGATATTCAATTGACTGACTGATATTCTCGGCTCAGCGATTACAAATAAGCGATCGCTCGGTTGCCACATCGAGGTAGCGCACGCATTGGGGGCAACGGGAAATGCTGAAAATTGAAAATACAGGCTTCAGCGACAGCATGTTACGCGCGCTGCAGGCAGAACAGTATGGAGACCAGCGCGTTTGGCTGTTTCACAACTGATAAATCATCGGCGGCAAGAACAATATGGATTTAGACCGTTTCCAATGATTTTAGAGCTGGAAAACATCATCACAACATAATGGCGTGCACGCAAAATGCTCATATCTCCCGCAGACAACCAAAATAATTTCACCAACGACCTACGCGCACAGATTTGACGATGACAACTACTGGAAACCAGGAATTCGATAAGAACGAATAGAATTTGCTTCGAGATTCACTGAAATTCGCAATTTCTCCAAGTCAAGCATGATTTCGCGCATTCCGCCGAGTAAAATCACAATTTCTTATTTGCTTGACTCAGCTGCGCCTACAAATCGCGAAAACGCCTAAATTTGAGGACTGAGGACACACAGCGAATGGATGAGGAAGAAGAAAGCCCGCAGCATCGCAATCACGCAAAAATGCTGAAAATTAGTTTCGGCAAATGAAGTTCTGCGCTCTTCCGCAAGGACAGCACGGATCACGATGAGCACAACATCAGAAATCATCCGCAAATCGCTCACATATGCGCCGGACAACATAAACAATTTCAATACCAACTGCGCGCACAGATTCGACGTTGAAATCGCTGAAAATGAAAAAATCAGAATCACACGGAAACGCCGCATCTCGGAGCGTCGCAGCAATCGCGAAGGATGAAAACTGCAAAACCGATCCTCGACCTCGTCGGAAATGCATAATTCGCTGATGTATCTGAGCTCTGTCATCGCAGGAAAGGATCGACAGTGATGATGCGTCATCTCAGCTGACGAATCATGCCGATGACACGAAATTACCCGCCCGCTTCCTGCTCAGTTGTGCGCTCAGGAAATTCATCGTGTTCCCCTCGCTTCTGGAAACGGAGAACGACCGGCAGCGCCGTTCGCGCTATTTTCTCCGCCACATACAAAGGAAGACGTTTACAGGCACGTACAGAAGAGCCCAGAGCCTCGTTCCGGAGCCTCGGGTGCTCATATGCGAATCGACCACGTGGAATGCGCACGTTTGCGTGTTCATTGATCAACGAGAGCAGTCATAACCAACGATTTGTGGAGTCGGCGCTCCACTTGAAGCGATTGTACCATTGATTGCAAGCGCACGTTTCATGCCTGTTTTTCTGACGCTGGACGGACAAACAGCTCGATTGCATCGCTTCAGGCGCGTTATTCGCATCGACAATTCGCCCATAAAAGACGTTCAATCCAAGATAGCTTCATTCGCTGATTTCTCTTCGAAAATGATCTCCACGCCTGCGGTATTCAACGACGCCGTTTCTCGCCTACTTGATATGGAGTCTGTGGCCGTTTGCAGGGATCTCTCCGGACTCGCTGGTGCTATCGCCACCCAAAACTATGACCTTCTTAGCTATCGAATTGTGGCACTTGAAAACGGCCAGGTTGTTGACAAGGGCATCTTTAGCTACTACAAATCTACAATTTTGGAAGGCGCTGAAGTTATCAGTGGGAAACATCGATGCTTTCTTACTTCGATTCGAGTTAAAGCGAGTGACGAGGAATTTTCTTTTCGCCCCGAGGATCTCAAAACGCTCCGCTCTTCCCTAAAACGCCAAAGCATTGAAGTCCACATCGGCAATGGGATCACAGGAAAATAAGCTCAAGAATTCATCAGGTCGATTCCAGTCATTATGTTGTTAATAGTTTGTTCCGGGTGCGAGATGACGGAGGACGTTCTGAAGACGATGGAGCACGTGGTGGAGAAGAAGACCTTGAATTTTTTGGTATTTGAGAATGACACCCCTTGCAACACAAAAATAGTCCTCGATCTACTGAAACAGGAACAGTGCAAGCACGTTAACGTTCAAGAACTCGGTGCTTCCGTTCTTTACGAAATCATCGAAGATTGGAAGGTGAATGCGGAGAAGATGGTCGGGAAGAAATTATCCACGAAAACGTCGATGAATGAGTTGCTTTCCGTGGAGTTGCTTAAACGAATCAGCGTTGTAGTGTGTACGGAACAGAAAAAATCTTACAAGGGAAGACCATCCACAACACTGATTTCAAGAAACGAGAAGGGCAGAGCGATTTACTGGAATGTTGAGGGTGAAGACTACCCCCTTTATTTGCAATTCGCTTAGTGTGTCCTGTTCTGTGCTATTTGTCCTTGGTTCGGTGGTCCTTTGGCTTCAATCAATCGGTAATAAAGCGATTTATACATGCAATTCGGCGAAATCAATAATTCTGCGCGTGGTGCTGACCGCCGTTCTTCAGAACGCCGCGCGGAGTTCCGTCTTCGTTGAAGCGGACGCGATTTCTGGAGCTCGGGAGCGAGGAGGTCGAGGAGCCGTTGTAGATGCCGCCGTCGTCGCGGAATTGCGGCGGATGCGTGCTGAACACTACCGTACCCATCGGGATGCCGAATCCGCCTGAAAGCGTCGAGTTCGGGCGCGGCAACGAGATTGGCTTCCCACCCTCAATCCACCGCTCGCTCTGCAACATTCTCCTCTCCACCGGCTCTGTTAGCTGCCGGCAAAGCGTCTCGAGAGGTCGTCCACGAGCGCACAGAACCCGTTTTCTGTTTGCCGTGCGACGTCTCGCACGCGCGGTTAACCCATTTTCTATTTGTCTTATATTTCGCCCACTTTGCCCTCGCGCGCTTCCCGCGTTAGCTTCCGCCGCCAACTTTGCCGCAAGAAATCTTCTAAAAGTTCTGAATCACGCTTTCGAGTCCAATTTGTCACCGTCAGCGCGCTGTTATTAGGCGCGATGCGCGACTGTAACGACCACGCCTGTAATCGATCGTTTTCGTGTTTTCGCGGGGCGTGGGCGCTCACCTCCACGACCCATTATTCGCCCCCCGCGCGCCGCGCCTTCTTCCTTTCGCTGCTCCTGCCGCTGCGGTAATTGCGTGATTCACTTTGACGTTATCTTGTCTTCTAGAAAAGACCAAAAATGAACGCGTCGAGATGCTGCTGCCTCCTCGTCGTCGCGTTCCTCACTACCCTAGCGTACGGTAAGCAGACTTGTCCCGCAAATCCGAGTGGTACGGTAATCCAGTGCGCTTTTGAGTGCTGTCAGAGTTTGGAGGGTCCCGATCAGGTCGGTTTTTGGTCGCGCATCGTGCGTGGAATGACGATTCGCCTTTAGGGTTATTATTGTTGCGGTCGCGAAGAAAAGGAGCGAAACGAGGGAAACGACGTAAGTCATGGACGCACCGAACGTTTCATCTCTTACGGAAGCACCTACCAGTGAGTCTTGAGGCGTTTTTGTAAATTTAGAACCGAAAACCAGTTTGTAGAGTTCAGAACGAGTTCGCAGATTAGCGCATGTGATTGCTTTACAGCGAGAAAATTGCGTGAAAACACTATTTAATCACTGTGGCCGCTAGGTGTGTTCTGTTGAACACGATTAGAAAAACGGGAATTGAGAAATTGAAGGTTTTGGAATGAAGATGATGCGAAGTTCAGTCAACAGGAGGTGGCAAGTTGAGAATTAATTTGTGGGCTACGTTTGTAAGGCACAGTTTGACTGCTTGAAAATGGCATTTGAGCTTGAAAATCGGACTTGGAGATTAGTTAAGTATGAAAGCGTAGCGGAGAGAGTTCAAACATTCAATCAATCGATCTATTTCATCTCAAAACTCGAAATTTTGATTTTTGTGGTTAGTTCCATCCATAGTCGATCAAATTGCACTTGATGGATGCCATTTTTGAGTACAATTAGTGAGAATTTCTGTCTATTGAGCACTTTTGATAATGTGTAGGCGATCTGTGGCTATTGAAAGCGCTGCTCCACGATTTAACGATACGTTTATCAATTGGTCCAACAGATTGGAGTTCAATTTCGGAAAAAGCGTCATTTTTTGAGAATAATGTAAAAATTACGCGCTCTGTTTGTAATTCACAAAGCTTTGATTGACATACGTATTGTCCATGTCCGCCCCACTTGTGGTGAGCGATCGTATAATTAACAATTATTCCGCGCGGGACCTAGACGAATTCCGAATCGCCGCAAAAGTCGGTAGTTCGGCTTCGTATTTTGACAAGGCGCGAAAATCGCGAAATTAAACTCAGGAAAGTAGTGTAATGACACCTCCATCTCCAATAAAGAGATCTTGCCAATTTGGGATCAGGATCACATTTGTTCGCGATTTTCGCGCCTTGTCAAAACACGAAGCCGAACTACCGACTTTTGCGGCGATTCGGAATTCGTCTAGGTCCCGCGCGGAATAATTGTTAATTATACGATCGCTCACCACAAGTGGGGCGGACATGGACAATATAGTGCACTTTGAATTGAGTCCTAATTTCAATTAGACTCTGACGTCTGAAGGCCATTTTGATACTGGAATTTAGGTCAACTTTGATGATTCAACTTTTGAGAGCATTTCGGAGGAATGTGGGATTTCATTAAAATTGCAGTTTCACTCAAAAAGGTTGATTACGTTGCTGATCTCGCAGAGTGACGTAGATGGTAATAGCGGATGTTTTTGTCAATCTGCGGTTGCCGGCAGGCATTGTAAAAGTGAAGAGATTACGTCAATGGACGATGATCTTTGCACTGCACGCTTAAAAATGACGTTTTAGGATTGACTACTCCATGCTCATCATTGGGCTGATCGTGAGCATCGTCTTGTCCGTCCTGCTCTCCTTCTTCTGCTGCCTCCTCTGCAACGGCTGTTGGCTCCACCGACGCCGCAATCCCCAAATGTACGAATCGGTCAACGAAACGGGATTCTACCCCATTTGCTGTGAGTTGGCCTCTCGTTGCCGCGCCCGAACTCGACGCTTTCAGGCGGATTCGGCATCCCGATGGGTACGGTAGTGTTCAGCACGCATCCGCCGCAATTCCGCGACGACGGCGGCATCTACAACGGCTCCTCGACCTCCTCGCTCCCGAGCTCCAGAAATCGCGTTCGCTTCAACGAAGACGGAACTCCGCGCGGCGTTCTGAAGAACGGCGGTCAGCACCACGCGCAGAATTATTGATTTCGCCGAATTGCATGTATAAATCGCTTTATTACCGATTGATTGAAGCCAAATGATCACCGAACCAAAGACAAATAGCACAGAACAGGACACACTAAGCGAATTGCAAATAAAGAGTATTATAGATCGGGTTGTCCTCCCTAACATCCCAGTAAATCGCTCTGCCGTTCTCGTTTCTTGAAATAAGCGTTGTGGATGTTGTTCCCATGAAATACGCCTTAACTAGAGGAAAGTAGATGTCGCGAGCAGCTTTCTCCTCTTCCGTACACACTACAACGCTGATTTGTTCAAACAACTCCACAGAAAGCAGATCCTTCGCCGCCATTTCCGTGATTAAGCTCTTCCCGACCATCTTCTCCGCATTCACCTTCCAATCTTCGATGATTTCGTAAAGAACGGAACGACGGAGTTCTGGAACGTTGACCTGCTTGCACTGTTCCTGTTTCAGTAGATCGAGGACCATTTTTGTGTTGAAAGTCTGAATGAATGAATAATTCGTCACGACATTCAAGGTGTTCTTCTCCACCACGTGTTGCGCCGTCTTCAGAATTTCCTGGCTTCTCACGATACAAGCAATTTCTAAGCCGTAAATGACTGGAATTGACTTGATGAATTCTTGAACTTCCTTCGCCACAATGTTAGAATTCAATTGAACGTAAACGCGTTGGCGTCTTAGGGAAGAGCGCAGCGTTTTGAGATCCTCGGGGCGACAAGACGAAGAGATTCCAACTCGAAGCACAGTGGAAACAACACGTGGCGATTTGTTATCGAGAGCTTCACTGCGTCCCTCCCTTATGGTGGGTTCGTAATAGCTAAAGATGCCGTTGTCAACAACCTGGCCGTTTTCAAATGTAACACAGCGAGTGCCAAGAAGGTCATAGTTTTGGGTGGCGATAGCACCAGCGAGTCCGGAGAGATCCCTGCAAATGGCTACAGTACGCGAATCAAGTAGGCGAGAAACGGCGTCGTTGAATACCGCAGGCGTGGAGTTCATTTTCGAAGAGAAATCAGCGAATGACGCGATCTCGGATTGAACGTCATTTATGGGCGAATTGTCGATGCGAATGACGCGCCTGAAGCGATGCAATCGAGGTGCGAAGGATTCTCTGGAATGGCGAGCGTCCTTTTCACATCGAATGTGGCCGCCATACATAAAATCTCTTTATTCTTCACAAAATCCATCAAAATCCAATCAATTCGACATCAGAGAGAGAGAGAGAGAGCACTGGGGGTGGAAGGATACGGTATCAGTGAGAGTTGAGCAGAGATCAGTGAGTTCACGCGGCGCTCTTCGCACCTCTTCAGAGCCATCGAACGACCAGGAGCACCAGGAACGCGGTCAGCAGCGACGCGCTCGGCCTCATCGAGGTGCCAGCGCTGTTGCAGTGATCCGCGTAGCAGGTGCACACGTTCACGTAGCTGTCGTCGCTCTCGTCGACGTTCAACTTGAAGAGCTCGCGCTTCCTGTACTGTCGGCAGCTGTCGCGATGCATCCAACGGTACCACGTGACGATCGTCTGGTTGAACCCGTTGTGGAGGAGGTCGTCGAGACAGCCGCGGATATGTCCTCGAATGCGCACGCCTGAAAAAAGCGAAATTTCAGCGCTCAATTGACGTCAGAGAGTCTAAAAACGACGACCGGCTGTCTAGACTCACCTGCAACAGTCGGTTCCTCCCACATGCGAACGCAGATCGTCGGACATTCGACCACGGGCACTTGGCTCGGGTCGATGACGTCATCGTTGCAGTGGTCGGTGAAGTTGCGCGGTCGTTTGTAGACGTGGGAGAGCGCCGGCCAGACCGCCTCGTAGAAGCGCGACATGCAGGAGAAGCATCGGGCAGAGTCTACAAGTGGGAAATGTCAGAAGTTCGTTTTTCCAAGAATTGATGTCAATTACAACACCATTAAGGGTTAGCAAAAGTCTTCATTGTAGTTGAACATCGTTGTGAGACCCAATTTGGAACTTTTTTGAAATTGGAAATGTCAGAAGTGTCTAAAAACGCAATTTCGGCGAGAAAGTGAGCTTTTCGGTGAAATTTTTGATTTTCCAATTTTCGAAGATTACGGTAGGTTAGTAATACTACTCTAAAACTGCTAAAGCAGTCCTAAATCACTACAGCTTGCCAATTCTAATGTAGCTTTTCGGCCTCAAACACCTCGGAACACGACCAAATCGTTTACCGACAACCGGATTCTCGCCAAACAGATTCTGCGCATACTGTAGCGAGAATTTCGCGTCCTCCAAGCCGCTACTGTAGCCTACAGGCGGTTGCCTCGGCTGCTGCTGCTGCTGTTGGTGCTCGTTGCCGCGGTGATCAGGCCAATAGGAGCCAAAATCCTCGTCGAACACACACGAAGCGGCGGTGAGCAGCGTTAGGAGAAGCACAAGTCGATCGAGCATCGCATTTTAGGCGTGCACGATCGATCTGGGCGCGTTGGAGTCACGTCTTCGCCCTACTGCAAGAGGCGATTAATGAAAACGAAGCGCCCGAAGCGAGTTTGGGATTTACTAGAGCGGAAAAGTCGCACGGAGCTCGAGGAATATGGTAATTTTAAGCTTGCGATTGCATATGCGGAGGTTTTGCAGCACGAAAACGCGATGAACAAGTGGTTGCGAGAGCGAGAGGCGCGGAAACCCGATATCAGGTGTTCGGAACATTAGGCGCGGTGATTCGGAAGCCTCGAAGAGCAAAGGTAAACCTTTCAGGGCTGCCAGATGATTTGTCGGCGGCGTTTGAGGTCAGAGATTAGCATGGAACGTGACAAACAAAAAATGTTTGGATGAAGAGGGAATTGAACCTGTGACATTTGGAGTGGCAAACAGAAGCGCTGCCAATGAGACAAAGGACCACAAATGGAGTTTTCTGTCAAGTTGCTTATATGTGAACGTTGGCTTTTGATCAATTTGGTTTGTGGTTTGAGCTTCTTGGCGAAAGTGCAAGCGGAAATACGTGACATTTTCAAATGGGATCGAGACCGGAAACATACCAGAAAAGCCAATTTAGAGGTGCGAATAGACAGAAAATGTTGATGTCATTTTGGTTTTCGACGTAGACTTGCTGTTTACATTCAAAAACCAGTCGATGCGGTCTCAAAACGCACAATTTTAGACATTTGTCTCGTTCATTGTGCAGAGAAGTAAGAGCAATTTGGGCAAATGGACAGGTTATTGTCTAAAAAACGTGATCGACATATATTGACGTTGCAGTTATGTCATCGCAGCGCCGCTTTAGCTCAGTGGCAGAGCGTCTGTCTTGTAAACAGAAGGTCGTAGGTTCGATCCCTGCATGCGGCAGTCATTTTTTGTTTTTGAACTATACATCACGACCCCTCAATCGTTATCGATTTTTGCGCAAAATCATAGCCGCACTCCACGAAGATTAATGAGTTTTGTCGGGAGTGCTTCGTTTGATCCCACGCAAGATCAGAAAACGACCCGAATTCTCAGAGTCTCAATCTCGTAAATTGCGCTCCACCAACAAACAACGTCATAAAATTTCGCAAAGTTGGCGCATTTCTTCGCAACTCGTCTTAATGGAGCCGGCTGAGAGGCCGCATCAGGACCAGAAATGGCGTCCCACAGCGAATCAACGAATACAGCGTTTAGGACAACGTTCATCGCAACAACAAACGCGTCGACGATGCACGATCGCTTATGCAATCAGGCAACAGAGGCGCGGCGGCGCTGGATCACTGGCGGAGAGTGTGATTTTGAGTGATCGCGATTTGGGAAAACTCCGGCGACGGCAATTGTTCGCGGCGAGACGCCGCCGGTGGCGAGCGAGAGGGGAGGATGAAAAACGCCGCGACACGCGTCTTCCCGGTGGCTGCTAATTAATCAATTTGAGGAGAACGGAGGAGACGAATATGAGGAGAGTGTGAAGCTGCGGGAGATTAGGGGAAATCGCGGGGTCTAATCCAAACAAAAAATGGTTTTTTGTCTGAGCGGGGATTTGAACTGGCGACCTTTTGAGTGTCTGGAATGGTGAGTTGATGTGGCGGAATTGAATGAGCGCAAAATTTACGCAAAAAGTTATTGAAAAATTGAAATTTTGATATTTTGAAAGGTCTTGAAGTTGAAGTTTAAGGCTTCAATCGATGATTGGGTCAGAGTTCAAAGCTGAAAGACAAAAATGGTAGATTTTGACATGCTTGTTGTCTGAAATTACCATTTACTCTCACTTCTCTGCTCAGCGCTCAGCGCAACAATTCAGACAGCCAGATCAAAACCAGACAAATGCGTCTACGTCAAAAGCATAACCGATAGAGATGTTAGAGCTGGTAGCGTTTAAAGAAACCAGGTAAACGCCCCAAAAAGCAAACGTTTGACGCCTTTTCACTATTGGAGTCAAAAAGAAAACTGATAAATCATCTTCTCGAGAGGAAGAGCGAATTTGGTCTCAAAGGGAAAAGAGACCTCATAAATCAAAACTTGGCGTTAAAAACGAGGAAATTGAAAACTATTAGAACACTCTAGTCTTCAAACAAAAATGAAAACTTAATACGAGCATCGAACCTGTGGACTTACGCCTGCTAGACAGACATGTTACCAATGAGCCAAACAGCCACTCAACCATTCTCCTTTAAATAGTTTATAAGTCACTCCAAACTCGTTCAAAGTACAAAAACAACATTATGAGCGGCGGTGGCGACACGCGCGATCGCCTCCAAGAAGCTACAAGACGAGTGCGCGCCCGCGCGAGAAGCGTTTATATGTCGGATTGTCCCCAGGGGAGATCAGCGGCGCAGCGATTGATGCGCGCGCGCGCGCGAGAGGAGGGGGAAGAAGCCGTTGAGGGTCCACACACGCGGCAAGCAGCATCGCTTGCCGCTTCCAAGGGCCTTCGCGCTCACGCGAACTACGACGATGACCATCTCGCAAATTGTTAAGACACGCGCTACACCAATTTCGACGATAAAAGGGGCTCTTCAAACGCTCCTAGACAGCGGACCCCGGGAAACAAAGGAGCGCAATGTATGTTGAAAGTTGAAAAAGCGAAGAAATGAAGAAAGGAAGCCGGGTGGAGATGGTGGTGACTGACTGGGATTAGAGGAGGAAATCCCGCGAGGTGAGGGATTTTCCGGTCTGTTTACGCGAGAGGCGGGAAATTGAAAGCGACAAAGTGCAACCACACTTCCCAGGAAGTTTTAAGTCAACACAAATTGCTATAATAACAGTAAATGACGATGTTGAATTTGTGTCTATTTGGCTCATTGGTAAAGCACTCATTTTGCACCCGCAAGGTCACAGGTTCAAATCCAATAGGAAGCGTCTATTTTTTTAAATCTCTCCATAACCATTCTTATCGGTTTCAGCGTATTTTTGCATTACAACCGTTTTGCTTATAGCCTCTCAAATAAGCAGATCTCATAAATTAAGGCGCAAAAGGAAAATTGCTATATGTGCAAGACGAATGGCTGCAATATAGCAAAATTGCACGTTTGCGGGAGACGCTGCTGAGTACCGATGTTGTGAAACGATAGAAAACCTCACAAAATTACTATAAAAGATGGAATCAAAAAACGGAAAAAATTGATTGCCGCTTACAGGGATCGATCCTGTGACCTTCTGTTTACAAGACAGACGCTCTGCCACTGAGCTAAAGCGGCGTTGTTATTGTTTAACTCAAACGTTGATATATGGTGATACACGCATTGTGTTGTTTTCAACGTTTTCGACCGTTACTTGGCCTTGCAAAGTGCAAAATTGTCTCATTTCTCTGTCTAGCAGCATGAGCGCAACGAGACAAAGGCACCTTAACCACCAGGGGCGCCATTTCCAGCGCAACGTTCTTCATTCAACAGCAGCTGCTGACCCTCCAGATCTAACCTTAACAATTTCAATTGCAAAGCATTCATCAGCGTCGAGCGAACGCTCTACGCTCGCTTGGCTGACGTACTGTTGTCAGTCAGTCAGCTGCCGGGGCGCTGTTTTTCATTTTGCAATCAGATTGCAGCAAACGAGGAGGAAATGGGGTTCAATCCAGAAATAATCGATTTTTGTGGTTTTTCTCTCCGCATATCTCACGGCTACCGTAATCGATCATCCAACTTGGTGATCGATCAATTACAGAGGAAGAATCGATTGCAGCTCGCTTGATCCGTCAATTTGCTTACACAGCGGAGATGGATAGCTGAACAACCCAAAAAACCATGAAAGCGAGCGAAAATGTAAGGAAAAGTGAGGGAAAATAGCGATTTTTGAGCGTTGGCAGGTGTTTTAAGGTTAATTGCGCTATGCGCTATGTCAACAAACTATGCATAATCCGCTTTTAACGAGTTGTTTGTCATTTAAATGCTTAGTTTAGCGGTTGAAAAGTACGAACCCAACACGTTCTGGCTATAACTGACCAGTTAGCTATAAAATGCTCTCATCAAAGTTGTACTATCATGATTTCATCAACAAAACGCCAATTCAACGCAAAATCAATAAGTCACACGTTCGGTCTCTGCTGTTTACACAACGGTGACGTGTGATTGCGACCGACGCGACGCATATACCATTCAGAGACCCAAACAGACACGCCGCTTTAGCTCAGTGGCAGAGCGTCTGTCTCGTAAACAGAAGATCACAGGATCGATCCCTGTAAGCGGCAATCGTTTTTTTGTTTACCTGTTGGTTTTTGGCTTGTATTTTGTAGCTTTTTGATGCAAATTGATGATTTGTTTATCTTGCTTCAATCAAGAACAAAGACTTCACAATTACTTATGGATTGCGGGCATGAATAATGAATAATGCATCTGAAGTCTTTGCGCTCTAGCACGTGTTCAAGTAGCTTGAAAGAAAGATGTTTTTGCTGGAAATGGTCTTGAAACGATTGATAAACGTGTAAAAACAAGGCAATTCCTCTAAAAAGCAAAAATAAAAAATTAGAAACTTTTAATAGGAATCGACCCAGTGGCCTTATGCGTACAAAGCAAACACTTTGCCACTGAGCTAGACAGACACTGCTGAGACTGTTGTTCAATTTGCTTATATCAAAAAGTCACCACCTCAATTTTGATATTTTGTGCTAAATCACTTTAGATTTGGTTAAAATCAGGTCTCACAACAACTAAAATCACAAAATATGCCATCTTGCGTCTATTCAACCGTAATTCCTATCCAAACAACTCACGTTGAGCATAGAACGAAGCGGTTGTGTATCGTTGATCGTCCCACACCACTTCAGCCGCCACCACAGCGACCAATTGAACGACGAGCGTCGCGAAGCCAATTCGCGGCATCGGAATCCTCATCGCAAGAACAGCAGCAGAATCCCCGAGGCGTCACTGCGCTCTGCATCGAGTTTCGACCGCCGACACGTTGAGCATCCAAATCACCGCTCGCTCTGCTCTCGCTTAAGTACTTTCGGTCTTCTCCGCTCGCTTCCTGCAACGAAAGAAACATTTCAACTTTGTTTTAGGCGGCGGTGAACTCCCGCCACGCGACGATGGATTTTCGTGTGTTTCCATCACCCTCTTCCGCTGCCGCCGCCGCCTGAGCTTCCAAAAAGCTTTTTTCGTCGTCGACGCGGGTGTCCCCGGGGTCTCTTATTATCCCTGAGATGCGAAGACAACAACCCTAATTCAATTCGCACCCCATTCGCGCGCCCGGGTCAACTCCTCGAGTGCACTGAGTTGAGCTGTCATTAGCAGGAAGATACAAACAGAGAGAGTAACAGAAGTAGCGGAATAATCAATTGTATCGTTAGCTCAGTGGCTGCGCGTCTGTCTTGTAAACAGCAGGTCATAGGTTCGACCTCTACAAGAGGCAATCAATTTGAGTTTCTCTAAAATGGCAAAACGACGCGGAAAGAGTGTTTACATGCGTGTGAAACGTGTCTCGCGACGAGTGTTTTCTCGTAGCGATTTGAGGTTTAATTAAGCAGATGAAGTCGCGTTCGACGGCGACTGCGAATCTCACTTCTGAGAGTGTTTTCTGCGCCCCAGTAGGAGGCTTTTTTAATGCGGATTTGGGATTTTTGGTAATTTAAGCGGTTATGAGAAGCGGATTAGTTGGGATTTTGGTTGTTTGGGTCTCGAGCCGAGTGGTCACCGATACGTGAGGGGCATATTTGAGCACAGATGGCGTGAGTGAGGCCATAAAAGGCGAAATAGGTCGGTTGGCACATGCGCAAACAGTGAGTTTGTTGTGCCACTCAAACCTCATGCGTGCTAACCACGTTTGGCAACAGCGTGCCTGATAGGATTGACTTTCGTGCTAGGACCAGATGACGGATATTGCGGCAAGTCGTTCTAGTTACCCGTTGCTATGAATCGTCGACGACTATTTTAAATGATTACTACGGTTTTCTGACTGTGCTTTCTGGTCATTTAGCAAGATCGAAACGTTCTGTCTGAAACTGTTTCAGACAAATTGAACCAATTTGAGTCTGTTTCTGTCCGAAAATCATTTCAGACATCAATTAATCAAACAATCAGCTGCAGACACTGAGTGATTTCAGACAAAATTGCAGTCGCAAACCGAACTTGCGACTTTTGAGTCAAAGACAGCTTCTCACCAACTCCAAAAAGCCCATTTTCATTGAATTCAACAAAAGAAAAGCCGCAATCCTGTGCACTCGCGTGACATTCCCTACAACTACAATTCTCTCCGCTCCTTTCATTTCAATCTCCTCAGAAATCGCGTCAAGACGCCGCCAATTCCACCCGCTCGCAATTGATTAAGCGCAAAGCATTCAAACAAGTATCTCATTTTTCAAAATTTACGACATTGAAGAAGCGCCACCACACTTTATTGGTCTTGGCGGCGAGTGAGCGGCGGTGCGGTCTCCGCCGCTCGTGGAGGAGATAAATGACGGTGATTTTAGTACAAAAC
>MQUG01004225.1:0-30821 GCA_007213375.1 Steinernema feltiae | reverse complement strand
CACGAACCACGAGTCGCACCGCTGCGCTGGGATGGTCGCGTGCACGCCTAGCGCCACAGCACGATGTTCTCGTCGGTTTAATTACCAAGTTTGAGGTAAACATTGAATCCGCTCTTTCAAATGAATGTGGCGAGATGAAAATTTTGGAACTGCGTCCCATTCGGGATGCTTATAATGAAAACTCAACTAAAGCAACTGATTTGCTGCTGAATTTTTGCCGTTTGTGTGAAAATCAAACACTACGCACAGAAGAGCGAGTAGAGCGTCTTTCTGATCCAAGTCGACGAATTGCGCGAAGATGAGTCAACATTTCGCAATCTATATACGAAATTTATTGTCTAGACAGACACCTCAATCAGAATTTCGAAATTTAACAACAAAAAAAGTTAAAAGAGCTGTGCGTGGAAGTAATGCGTGCTGTTTTTAGCGCGTATTGCACGATGCAATAGACGTGAATGAAGATTTCGTCGCCGCCATCTCTTTCGACGAACCGTTGCGCTCGAATATTAGTCGCGCTATAGGAACGGCAGTCCTACGATCGTTTGGTATCGCTTCTCGGCCTCTTGGCTAAGATCAAAGTGTAGTATCTGTTCTTATCAGCTTAATCTCTGATACAAAGTCTATTAGACTTTTTTGAGATTAATCAATTTTTGGAACCTGGCTAGATGTAGGGGCTTGCTCCTCTCTAGCCGCGGGTCGGCCCAGTCTTGCACTTACTTCTGGGAACGGCCCACTCCCCCTGGGGAAAAATTAAAACTACAAAAGTGAACTACATTGAATTAAGCGTTTGCTTTATCTACTATTCTTGTGAAACGACACTTTAACGCAAACTGCAAACTATTTGCGGAAATTCAGTAAGCATCTGAAGTCTTTTTACACCATAAAACTCAACGCTCATGGCAAAAACTGCAAATATCGGCAGCGCAAGAGCTTTTCAGATCACTGTTTTCATTATAAGCATCCCGAAAGGGACGCAGTTCCAAAATTTTCATCTCGCCACATTCATTTGAAAGAGCGGATTCAATGTTTAAGCTTTATAAGTGTTCTAACTTGCATACAACAATAATCAGCAGAGGTTAAACAACAAGAAATGATTGTAAAAGGGGGGTGTAGCAGAAATGTTGCCTTCGGGGATAAAACGAGAAGAAAGAATACAATACGAATGATTCAACGAGAGGCAGCACAAGATAGATCGGAACAGTTAGTCCTTAGACTCGCCTGTGTCCATCGCATCTCCCTTTTTGCTCTTCGTGATGAGATCGTGGCGCTTGAAGAAGGCGCGGTATATTTCATGAGCGGAGGCGGCTGTCAGCTTACCGTTCGCTTCAAATGCGGCGGTGATACCTTCCGAGTGAAGAAAGCCGTCGATTTCAACAGAAGAAACTCGATGCTCCCCACAGTCGGCAATCACTTGCACGAGAGATGCATTTAGAGAAGGCAGCCACAGGTCATCTGCACGCGCTGGAGTCGTAAGCACAATAACTTGTGCTTTGGGAGCCAAAACAGTGAGACGCCGGGTAGCGGTAAGAATTAGGGCGCTCACCGACGCAGCAGAGTCGTTCTGGTCCTGTAGCGCGCCGAAAGTGAGCACAACGGTAGTGACCGCAGTCCAATGAGCATCAGCGCATTTGGAGAGATCCTCGTTGAGCGCGGAGACACTGGTGGTGAACAGAGAGATCCCGCGCAGCGAACGTGATTTCGCGTGCATGTGGGCTCCATCTCCTATTACTACAGTGTGGGCTAGGAGCGCGACGGACCAGAGAGGAGCGCTCTTCTTGTGATCAGCAGTTGGCTTAGGAGCAATGGGGCTTCCTTCGCCCCCCGCGGGTTCATCTGAAGAGCGTGCGATCTCAGAGGAGCCCCCCTCCATCGGCTGACCATCATGCGAAAGAGCTGCGTTTCCGCAGGCATTTTCAGACGAGGTCATGTCAGATGGAGAGAGAGAAGGGAGAAGACTAGAGGAGAGAGGCAGAGTACGAGAGACGTGACAATCAACAATAAAGTCATACAAGACTGGAGCAGAGGTCCTCATAGCTTCGGAGAGACGGACGTTTCCATTGGAGCCGTGAAAATTCGCCCAGGAGTACCACTTTTGCAGCAGTTCTTCACGCGGTGTTGTTGCAGCTTTTGGACGAGGAGGCGGTACGCTTGCAGAAACCATATTTGCCGGTTGACGAGTCCCCGGGCGGATGCGCGGAGGTTGATGAAGAGAAGCCGGCCGGCCAGACGAGCGACGGATCGGAAAGCGTTTCGGGTTAAAACGGCGCATCTGCGGTGGAGAAACCATCTGGAGAATATCCTGGAAGCAAATAGAACATTACGTACGCGCGCCGCATCAACAAGAACGCCATCGTGCGCCGCCGGTGAAGCCACAACACGCATCAGGAAACCGTGATACTACAGAGTACAGCGATTATAAGTACACGACACCGTCATTCAGTTGCGTCACACAAAAATGGAAACTGAAGCAGCGATGTGCGCAGCACACAGTCAGCCGTACACAAAAAATCAGGGTTTACGTGGCGGGACCGGCGCATGGTTTGGTTAACCGTGTCCACATTAGGACAATTCGCGGCTCGTGTCAACGATTGGCGAAAGAATGCCCACACACGGGCTGGCAATGCCTTGTGACATTATCCGCTCGCCTGCGAGCATCTCTCGGGCCGGGCAGGAGTCGAATTGACAGTGGCAACAACGTGGGCCCAGATGGGCAAGAATACAACGAAAAACAATTATCACAAGGCTTCGGGTCGGCAGTTCCTTCGTAGTCCATCGAGGTGCCTTAGATCCTTCACCCGTAGCCGACATCGCCAGAGTCGCCAGACATCATAGACGCACATCGGGCGAGTACCACATCACACCAGAGTCGAATGGAGCACATCGTTGATCCACCAGATCACGCGGGACTCCATCAAAACACATCGGAGATTGAGCAGGTCCATCGGCAGTCCAGGGAAGCACCATAGATCTGTCATCATGCCATGCCATCATCGCCGTATAATTCGTAAACTAAATGAGACCGCCATCGCAGCAGCTCACCGCATAAATAAATACTGAATTTCCGTTCCCCAGTGATGCGTGGACCATCGCCAAAGCGCGGGAGACAGGAAAAAAGAGAAAATCGCATCGAAAAAGCCAAATTTTGCAATTTATCTGCCTCGCGCACCTTGTTGCGTCGTCGACACGCACACCAGAACAGAATTTCGACCATAAATCACACAAAACAATACCGGACAAGATAAACAGCAAGTATTTACTCGTCAACAGTCCGTTTGCGGCGTTTCCTCAGCAAGAGAAACGTGGGAATTAAATATTTCGGCTGTGAAATCAATATTCGACTTGACGCAGCGTCGTATGAACGTCCGCAGCCCCCAGGAATCCTCTAAACCCATACTGCGGATCGCAGAACTGTTTGCGGGGTCCCAAGAGCCGAGCGCGCCTACAACAAGCGCGTCTACAGTGCATTTGTAGCCCATGGAGCGATAGTGTGAGATCAGCGGAGTATATTTGTCTATTTTTCTCCTTCGGGCTGACTCAAACGCTGCATCGCTCTCCAGCGGGCACGTAATGTCGATAACACAGGCTGTTTTCTGAGTTTCGTTTAGCAAAACGACATCGGGAATAAACTTGATTTGTCCCACAACATGATGCGTTTCGCGCAAAACACTAATTTTGTCTTTCGATTTGCGGCTACGGATGAGATCGACCGCTTTGTTCACAATCTCGTCGTGCCTGGCGACAATTTTGCCGCGTTGTGCGTGACAGAGACTGAATACATGGAGCGGGGTCTCATTTTCCGCGTGGCAACGCCGACATAACCTGGACATGTTCATTTCGCGTCCCATCGGGGTGTCGCCAAGTGCCACAAGCCCTAGTCGTGCCTTGTGCACAAATCGAAAACCTTTCGCGGATATATGATGCGCATCGCGAATAAAATGACTCGAGAGCGGGTCAAGCGCAACAGATTTTAGCAGTCGGCCCTGATACGGGTATTCATGCGCTAGTCGATGCATATAGCCCATTTCAACATCCTGTCGCAGAGTGGAATACACGCGAAAGGGCTGAGATGCGCCAATTGCCACGCTAGCGCCATCGCGAGCCGAAATCAAGAGCGACGGCATGAAATCAGAGTCGAATCGCACATCAATTTCGATATTCTGCTTGGCAAAATGCCTAGTCGCGTGACGAAAGCGCGTGAAGATATTCGCCGTTTCGCCGGCGTTCCTGTGCTCGATATTGAAAGCGGCCTGAGCGGTAGTGGGTGACAGAAAGCTACCTAACTGCTCGGGCGTCGGATTCTGTATGCCGAGCCACTTGGCGACGCTGCGTTTCAGGCGAAAAACAAAGAAATCGCGGATTTTGGTGTCCTGGCTCGCTAACATCGAGAACGCGGCACTGATTGTGTGCAGGTAGAGCTCGTCGGTGGCGCTCAAGACTCCCAAACCGCCATTTCTCACGCTTCCGTGGATGTAAATCTTCGGCGTGCCGTTCGCAGGCAGCCGGCAGATGCTTTTCACTGTCAATTCGATGGCGCGGTCAAGATCGCGCAGATCCTTCGTGTGTGGCGCGCCGTTTCGCGCAATATACGAAAATCGAGGCATTATGAACGTTCGAATCGCGTCGATCATCTGCGCCGGCATCAAGTCCGAATTCTTCAGCTTCAGCACATCTTTCACGCTCCGAATGATCAGCTCGCGGGGCGATCGCTTCGAGCAAGCTCCAAGTTGAATGCCCAGGTACGAGTAGCACTGATCAAAGCGGAGTTTGTGCAGATATGCGCGGCCGATATTGAGACGTGGCTCAGGGCAGGTTGACCCGTTTTTCAAAGTCAAAACTGCGCATTTGCTGAGCTTAAACGCAAGTCCGAGCTGCTTTGCGACGGCGAACATGCCTTGCAGTTGGTGTGCGAGAAGCGTTTCGTTCTGCGTCACTACCGCGAGGTCATCCGCGTACGCGAGCACGTTCAGATGGGAGTTTCCGCATGCATATCCGTATTTTTCGAAGCGGCGGCTATAACGGAGCAACAGTTCGAGCGCGATATTAAATAATACTGGGCTGAGCGGGTCTCCTTGCTTCACACCTGCCTCTACGGGGATTTGCGCGGTCCTACCCTGTTGCGTGCGCACTGTCATCGATGCGCGCGTGTAGAAATCGTCCACAACGCGGATAAAATGGTCAGGGAACGCGAAGCGCTTCAACATGGCCCGAATCAACGCGTGTGGGACAGATCCGAACGCGTTTCCAAGGTCCAAGAAGGCGACTGAAACGTTTCTTTTCTCGTTTCGCGCCTCGTGGATCACTTGAGACAGCATTTGGATGTGTTCGGCGCAACCTTCGACAGGACGGAAGCCTTTTTGCTCCCAGCTCAGCAGTCCAGTGATGCTGGACACTCGTCGCGCTATTATTGCCGTGTACAATTTATACATCGTGATTTGCAGCGAGATCGGGCGCCAATTTGACGGATCGTGCTTGTCTCCCTTTTTAAAAATCAGAACCGTTTCAGATTCTTTCCAAGCCTGCGGGATGCGACAATTCTGCCAACAAACCGCGAACAACTCGCTCAGAAGAACTCCTCTCGGATCGTTTTTACGCAATGTGCCGTACGAAACATGGTCGTGACCCGGAGCAGATTTATTGCAGCGTTTCAACGATTCCACAATCTCGTTCGGACTAATTGGAAGAGTCAGGATGTCGAAATTGAGCTCGGGGAATTCTATGCTATCGCAAACTCGATCAATCCGATCGGTACTAACATCATTGCGTGCCATCAGCTTATTAAAATACATTTCCAGGTCGCGCTTGCCGATTTTGCAACGAGGAGAAGAGGCTTGAAGAATATCCTCAATACATCCCTTCTTGTCCCGGTTATATCGCTTGTAGTGAAGCTCAGATGGACGGAAACGCACAGGATGAGGCTGGTTACGACGGAATTTACGCGTATCGGTCTGCGTTTCGACCGATTTCTTGCAAACTGAATTGTCGAGCAAGCTCCGCAGGTTGATAGCGAACAGATCGAAGACAAGCTGGGCTTTATCGCTCTTTCCCTTCTCCAACAACCGCAGAACTCGCGACAAGCAGTCGCAGATCGATTCAAACAGCGACCATTCCCCTTCCTGGCTCTTCCATTCATCAATAAGCGTGCAAAATGGCATAACCAGGTCAAACTCGTGCTTTTGCGACGGTTTCGGCTGGCTTCTTACTCGCGCATTGCTGGTAGCCGTCTGGCGCGGCGTAGGCGGAGTGCTTACAACGACTGGAGGGTCGAAGACAGGCTTCGCCGGCGTGATCGGTACATCAGCGAGCGCTCGAGGCTGAACAGGAGGCGCATCGACGGTCATGACGGGAGAACTGAGCAGCGAGTGGGTATTCAGCCGCCATTGGTTCACATCTGCGATCTCGATGTCCAAGTCTACCCCATTAAGCAGTCTTTCTGCGATCATACAAACGTACACCCCACAATTCCATCCATCCCGCTGAAGGGGGTACGAATTGTCGTCGGCTCGTTGTATAGACGCGGATCGACCAAGAAGAAGCGCAGTGATCTCATCCAGCTGGGCGCGCACGTCCGGGAAGAGGATCCCGCGGAACGTATCGTATATGGTGAGAGATCTTCCTCGTTTGCGGAGGAACCCCAAGATCCAGTGGTCGCCATTGATCAGGATCGGAAGGAGAGCGGTCTGCCAGTTGGGTGATGACCGGGGGACTGTGGGAAGACGACGTCCAGGACGCCTCTCAGTCTCACCCCAGTGATCGCAACGGAGACCGTTCCAAACGACCGGGTCAACTATGACCACGTCACCTGCGCGGTCAGCCGCAATAAGGCTAAGGTACGCCATGATGAGGGAGTCGCTAAGCCATGCACGTTCGCCACTGGTGGCAGTAAGGCGCGATAAGTCCCCGTCACTGTTCTGCTCCGTTGTGATTTCGCCGAGTGGGTCATCGTCAACGTCAATGAAAGCCGTAGGAAGGTCGGATGACGGTGACGTTTCCGTTCCCCCAGCTACTTCCACTGACGGATTGATGGGCTCGAACTCCGGTCCATCGACAATAGAAACAGGATCGGGTTCTGGTTCGGCGCTGCGCACTATGGGAGGCACTAGTTCTAGCAAGTCATCCTTCACAAAGGGCACTTCGGCCTTTCTAGTGTGGATTTCGCGGTGTTTTCCCAGCCCGCGAGCGGAGGTGAAATTTTCCTCGCAGAAATCACACTGAAAAGCTAGCGCTTCCTTTGGCGCGCAGGTGTGGCCAGGATGCTGTTTGTCTACGTGCGTGCGCATATTGCGAAAAGCATTCGTTCGTGCAAAGGATGTGCTCGTCATGCTACAGAAGCGGCATTTGTAGGTCACCGCCTTCGCGTCGATGTCATGCTTCTTGGCTAAATGACGGTGCAGAGAAGAACTAAGCGTCTTGGTCTTAGATTCGATACCGTGATAGGCTAAGTCACACCCCGCTACATGGCAATGGAGGATACGCGCAATAGGAAATAGCAAAATCGGATCTGATCCTCGGAAGCGATACTTGTCACTATCTGGCGTTATGCAAGGCGCAGCTGAGGAGCGCGGATTGCCGTAGGACGAGGTGTCCATAAGTGCTACGCTCGAAATACTACTGAGAGACAGTGGGCAAGTTGTGCTTCTGTCTAACGTAGCATCTGGCGCGTTGACACCAATAGACGCTTGTCTTAAGGCCCTCGACGCGCTCCTAGTGTTCACCCGCTGGGTCACGCCGCCACCAACGAGAGGAGCGAGCAAGTCCAATTCCCCAGAACAATAAAATAACCGACCATTCATAGTCGTCCTCCATCGATTCGACTCCAGGTGCTCGTACAGTGAGATTGTCCTCGCATTGTCTGTCCGCGACAAGAGATCCACCGCGTCCATGCAGTTCTCCATTGAATTGTATTCGGAGAGTCGAAAAGCGGATTGAGCCTCGCTTTCGACCTCGTCATCAGCGAAATGGAATTCGGTCGGGCGGCAGGCAGATACCAATTCGGCGACTCGGAAAGTGGCATCGCAGAGCGACGTGCATCTATAAACATGTCTACCCAACGAGACGCGGCACACAGAAACAATACACGCCATTCATGGCAATGAAACGCTATCAGCGGGCGTAGATGAGAGCAGAACGCCGTGGAAGATGCCAGAATCAGCTGTGCATCCAGGGTTTGGCCAAGATACACGCTGACTCTAAGCACTGCATCACGTCGAACAATCATCGTCAGCGCACAAGCCGATACTCGCACCACAAAAGCATTTATCACCCCGGTTACTCTGTTCGTTGGACACGTAAACATAACAATATCAACAACAGAAACAAGATCAAGGCCGGAATGCATCCATCGGGTCCATGCATTTCTCCATCGAATCGTATTCGGAGAGTCGAAAAGCGGATTGAGCCTCGCTTTCGACCTCGTCATAAGCGCAATGGAATTCGGTCGGGCGGCAGGCAGATACCAGATCGGCGACTCGAAAGGTGGCATCGCAGAGCGATGTGCATCTACAAACATATTTATCCAACGCGACGCGGCACGTGAAATCACAAGTAAACTGAGATCGCGACAAGTCAAGCAATAGGACGTCACAGTATCGTCAAAACAAGTGAAATCAAGCCGATAAATCGTCAAAACAATTATTTCACAGTTTATCCAGCAGACTGGGCGCGAAATCAAGAATTTATCGCGCACGGGAAGCTCGAAAATAACAAAATCGTCTGAACGCACAGTGCCATTCCATCTCCAGGCGCCGAAGCGCTGTAGAACGGCGGCGCCGGTCATTCGTCGACCTCGCATGGCCTCGCCTCCACCGCACACAATAAATAACAACTGAATCGCGCTCGCAGAAGCTCGGATAAATAGCGAAAAGCAGTATTCGCAACAAAAACACGCGAAAATCAGTGTAAAACACGATTTCAAGCGGAATGGGCATGAAATCAAGAAATTACCGGCACGGAGTTTCGAAACGACAGCAGAATCGCGGGAAGACACAAAGGAAACCATCCAACAAGCACAGAAGCGATGCGAAAAAACTCTCTGGTCATTCTTCGACCGCGCCTCGTTTCGAATTCATCGTGCACGGTGAAATTTGGCAGAATTTCGATCGCGGTATCGACAAAACAGTGACAGCACGCGAGAATTTTAGAAAACAGCCACTTTTGGTCCCGAAGGCAACACGACTGCACTTCTCTAGAAATCTTTCTATCAAGTCAAGCCAAACGGCGACTAAACACAACATATTTCGAAAATGTGCGCGCGTGCACAAACAAAATTACCAAGCGAAGCAAACGTCGCGCGAGCGGATGTTTACCTCAAACTTGGGTAATTAAACCGACGAGAGCATCGCGCTGTGGCGCTAGGCGTGCACGCGACCATCCCAGCGCACCGATGCGAGTCGTGGTGCGTTATCGGTCGGTCGGCGCGATCTCCACTCCAACACACCGCAGCGCGACTAGGCGAGCAAACGCACCACAAAAGAGTTCCTTTTGTAGGTGGAATTTGCTATCGACAAGCTAACAAAAACATAAAAATATGAAAGATTAAAATTGCAAAAGCTTACGACACCTAGGATTCCCAAGCCGTCTCCGATCCAAGTACTAGCTAGGCCCGACGCTGCTTGACTTGCGAGATCTGACGAGATCGCGTATGTTCAGCGTGGTATGATCGTAAGCGACAACTGTGTTGCAGAAGTTGAATATATCAAAAATGTAAACTGAAAATGTTGCTTTAGAACAATTTTAAGTTTATTTCTGGTCAGAAAAGCATCCTTTTTAATGTTTACTGTAAAATTTAGGTTCGAATTCGTGCGGGAAGCCTTGATTTTGACCAAAAATAGCCCAGAAAAGTGGCACAGAACAATTATTTTGCTCAAATTCTTTTTGCGTCTTGTTCAGCGCGAAGAATTGAACCGACGAACTGAGATCGCGTGTGTTCAGCGTGGTATGATCGTCGAATATATCGAAGTCGAAGATATCAAAAAATTTGAAATTGAAAATGTTGCTTTAGAACAATTTTAAGTTTGTTTTTGGTCAAAACAGCGTCCGTTTTAACGTTTATTGTAAAATTTCGGTTCGAATTCGTGCGGGAAACCTTGATTTTGACCAAAAATAGGCCAAAAAAGTGGTACAGAACAATTATTTTGCTCTAATTCTTTTTGCATCTTCTTCAGCGCCAAAAACTGATCTGAAGATCTGATCTTTGTTTTTGCAGATCACAGCAATGCGCTTTGCTTTTTGCGAAGACAAATTCGCTGTTCAACTTTCCTGTTTCCGACGCACCGTTCACTAGCGACCGTCGCCTCTGCAATGCATAGACAACACTCGTTTATGTCGTCGGTTTAATTACCCATATTTGAGGTAAACATTGAATCCGCTCTTTCAACAGAATGTGGCGAGATGAAAATTTTGGAATTGCGTCCCATTCGGGATGCTTATAATGAATGGAACAAGCAGCTTCTGTTCTGTTGCTGAATTTTTGCCGTTTATGGGAAAATCAGACACTAAACCAAGCCACAATTGGTAGTTTGTTCGGCTCAATTCAAAATTTATTCTTAGGGACTTGATTATTCAAACCAATTTGCGGGACCGTGATTGCGTTTTCTGCAACGTTTGTTGATACGATGACGCGTTGCGTCTGGCCACGCGTTGGACGGAATGCGAGATCTTGATAATAAGTATTCGTTATCCCCGAATAGAACGGCGCTGCATGAATCTTCAACTCTTGGCTGAGTCGCCCCGCGACGTACTCGCATTCCTCCTGTAATCATGTGAAATGAACGTTATGTATGGTAAAACGGTAAAACGAACCTTACGGGGGACAAACACGAGAACCCCGCATTCATCTAGCATGAGTTGGTTTGCAGTTTCGGTTGCTTCTCCGAAGTCCCGTGACGCTATCATGACCAACGAATTGACAATGCAACCGTATAAATCTTCACGCTTGTAGAACTCCGGTAGTACCATGTCGTACTCTTCTTCTCTTGGCAGAAAAATCGTGACGGTATGCTGCGGTCGGTTTGTTATTAGTCGACCGAAATCGACCAACATCTGCGGCACTCTCTGCGGGAGTGCCGCTCCAAAGAATTTGATCATCTTCATGATGACACTCTGTTCATCTGCGTTGGTCGGATTCACCAGGAGTGTTGCCCTACAACACAATGATACAATGAAACACAGTATTCTGAACTTACGACATGACAACGATACGTTGTTGTTTCATAACGACGTTATTCCGTCCATGCATGCGATGAGTTCGCGCGTTCTGTTGATCGTACATGAGCTGACGCACCACAGACGCCACGATCTCTTTATTGACCGACAGGTCGTGGCACTCGTCGAACACAACTATGTCGAACGTCCCGATGAGATGCGAGTGCTCTGCTGCATACCCATCTGTCGTGTACAGAAGCCTGTTCTTGCCGATCCTAAATAATACGTTTCAGTTAGCGTTGTTAATATAACAGACTTACGCGTAGTTTGGCGACCTGTTAACCAATTGTCCCGTATTGCAGGATCCGTGGACGAACGCACATGTGTATGCCATTTGCGCAAAGTCGCGGTGGGCCACCGCAAATTTCGGAATACTATCGCGGTATTTGACAGCACATTCGTTGAGTTGTCGAACATGTCGGTTTAAGTATTCTGCCGATGTCGATCTCGTTGATTCCAACAACGTGACAATCTTATGTAGACGCACGAACAGCATCTCCATCGTGCGGTATTCTCGTATGTAGCGGACATACGGATCCTTTCGGAAGTTTAGGTTGACCGACTCGAACTGGTAACACTTCACCGCTGCACTTCGCGTAGGTGATAAGCACACCATCGTCTGCCCGTTCTTGAGGATGTTGTTAGCAATGTCCTCCAATGTCTTGGTAGACTTGCCAGTTCCTATATTGAACAAAATGTAACGAAATAATCTCACAACCTAATCTCACCTGTTGGCGCAGACATATATACGACTGGGTTAGTGTATACCAGTTCATTGTTTTCCTTCGTCACGTCGAGCAACGCCGCTTTCAGGAACGGTAATGTCTCCTCAATTGCGAAAGTGCGGTTGAGCACTTCGCAATCGGGTCCCATCTGGTCATGGAAAACATGACAAATCCTGCACTTCCGAGGACAGATACTTGGGTCGTTCTTAACGTCGATCTCTGATCCATCCTCTCGTACGCGGAAAATATGGAACCGTTGTCCACTCTTGACGCGGCGGCAATTTGCACATTGGTGTTTGCCTTTCGCAACCTGTAAATCAAAGAAAATGTGTATGAAAGGTTGGAAGTTACGAACGCACATATAAATTCCGTCCGGTTGCATCGACCTGAGATAACCAGCGACGATTGATCTCAGCCGACGGTATTGTCTCAGATTCCGTTATCGTCGTCGCAACCTTTAATCGGGCGACGATATCTGTCCGATTTCTCTCGAACAATGCTCTGTCTGGGATTGAAATCGTTCCTCCCGACAACATTTCTGGGTCTGCGAAATCCGAGTTGGCATCCACTTCCTTTGTGAAATCGTACATCTCTTGCGTCATGTCACTGCTGTACGAAAAATCAACATCGCTGACGTGCTCGAACTTCTTCTTCCAACGATACGTGAGCAGGACGTATCGCTCGTCCAGTACATTGTACAGAGTATTCTGCAGAATCGAACGAACTGCAGTTGTTGTGTCGTTTGCGAATTTCTGTGCAGCTGCTCCTGTCGTGATCTGTACTGACTTCGTTTGGTCAATGACCGCATTTAGTAGAGAAACGTCCGGAAGAATGATCCCCGTAGTATCGTTCTTTCGCTCGGTTATCCTCGAATCAACACGATGGCGATATGGGTCACGATTTGCGATGACTGAAACAGGAATCGTTTAAATTTGTATGAAACATTCAATTACATCTATTATCTTCTCTTGTGTAAGACTCGAACACGTCATCAAGGTCATTGACTGACTTCGTATCAACTCTGTAAGTACTTGCATACTCTTCTCCGACGACAACAGTCCGTTCAATTGCCCGTATGTGGTCGATTCGATTGCGCGTAAGATCGGTCACTAAAGTTTAGAGAACATGTGTTTGGTTCACTTGATTCTGACTTACTTTCGACAGAAAATGCAAAACCCACTTCGTTGCAGTTCGTGCGCTGAATTGATGTATCCAAGACTGTTGGTGAAATGGGGAGCATTGAACCAAGAGAACCGACATGCGATGTAATGGGAACACCAATGTCGGTTGTTTCTTTCTTCTTTCTCATCATCATCATCCGCTTTCCTCTATTTGACGTTGCATCAACTGTAGCGATTACATAATCAATATTTAACTTAAGTTCATATAAGCTTACCAAGTCCAGGGAAGTTTGAGTAATTGAACGTTGGTAGGTTCAGATTATCAGCATAGTCATCATAGTCACCCGCCTCAGCAGGTGGTGCCACAACTCTCAGATAACGCGAAGTCATTGAGAATCTGAAACAAATGAAACACGTAACACAGAACTGAAACATGAAACACGTAACGCACGAGATACCACGCACGAGTGATCACAAAACGACAATGCGCCAAAATATGTTGTCTGACAAATCATATAGTTATAAGATGAAATAACGCCACGTGTCTGTAATTCTCAGAAAAGTCATTGAGACAGTGGAACAAACGAAACACGAAGAACAGAACTGAAGCGCACGAGATACCACGCACGAGTGATCACAAAACGACAATGCGCCAAAATATGTTGTCTGATGAAATAACGCCACGTGTCTGTAATTCTCAGAAAAGTCATTGAGACAGTGGAACAAACGAAACACGAAGAACAGAACTGAAGCGCACGAGATACCACGCACGAGTGATCACAAAACGACAATGCGCCAAAACACACCGAATCGTGCTTATGAGCAGAAAATAGAAACGTGTTGTCTGGTGTGTCTGTCTGTGTCGTGTCTGTAATCATGCACAAATCGTTCAGTTCAAATTGTGTTGGTCCTGTAACGAATGTTCGCTCGTCTGCTATTGAGTGTACCTGTGTGAGTAATTATCATGAGAATTGTACATGGTTGTGTGAGTAATTAAGAAAATAAATAATTGAATTATGTTATGAATCATGATTGTAATGGTGGTTTATGTGAATGATTGAAGATGCATCCGGGACAATTCGGCGCCAACAAGGACAACAATGGACGTGCTGTTGCGGCCATCTCCACACCAGCATCGGCCACTCGTGGATCACGTGGCATCTTTGGGAAACTACAACAAGGCGTGAGTTTGCTATTATAAACAGTTTTCATTCATCTATTCGTAGGTTACATTCGCCCAAGGCTATGAGTTCAGTCAATCACACTCAATTAGTCGTGGAAGTGGACGAAATGATGGTGGGTTGGGCACTCCTATACGAGATGTGGTAGGAGATGATGACGTTTTCGTCATACCGAAAGGACCGTTCGCAACATTCGGCGAATTCGGAAAACTATGCAACCATTTGAACGAGCTATACGTTCCCGTAAATCTGGATACATCTGCAAAAATTGGTCCAATTGTTGCAACGTTGAAACGTACAAAACGAGATGACGATGTTGTATTGCTCAACTTGGATTGGATAGCGAAAGAAATGCACTTCTCCTCTATGTTGCTTACGGTCCACGTGTTGTTTACTGATGACAAGGGCTTCATCGTTGGACGTGTAGTGGTTTGTAATTGCTATCATTGTTCTGTTTACGATATTTTGTTTAAGACGGCTCCGAGGTGGATCACATGTATCCCAACCAGTAGCGGGCATGAGAAATGGGAATACGACAACAGCCTGATGAATTTCAGATTCGGTGATTTCCAAAGCATTGGTTACGTCATTACATTATCTCGGTTAGTTACACTAACCATATACTTTACTTTATTATATGTATTGTCAGGACATGTAAGTTCTCTGAAGATGTGACAGGGTCGCCGATCGGTAGCGATACTGTCGATGACCATTGCTCATTGTTGAGATCGGGTGTGATGCTTTGTGGGAAAGGTGAAATTTTTTTTGATTTTATCTATTTGATTTTTCTTTCTTCTCGTTAGACATCGAATGTGATGTAAAGAATCGCATCGCGAAACAATTACGCTCTGGGGGGCATGGTTATCTATTGCATCAGATCAGAACTACAAACGCACAGTTGGTAAAAAATGATGAATCACTTCTCCATACACGTATGATACTCTATATTATGTTTATTAATAGTTAAGTGTGTTAACAGTTTGGACACGAGTGGAAAACGGAGTTCGCGTGCTCCACGAGACAAAGAGGATGCCGAGTCCAAGCGATACGAGTGTGACACCGTTCGATTATGTCTTACGCGATGGATTGAAGTTTACGTTTCATGCCAAACAAGTAGGATGGATGGATACCCACCAGTTCCGACATGACGGCACCCCACTAGCTTATTATGAAAGTGCGATTGGCGTAGAACTGACGAACCCCAGTATGATTGGGATCGTTACGATCAACACAATCAACAATAAGGTTCTTATCAATGAATTCCCGAGACGCGTTGACCTCCATCGGACTTTGCTAACAACTTCCAGTCGGTGTCATTACGAGTCTGCAAATCGATTTGTACAACTTGACGCAGAGGAGTGAGTAAATGTGTGTTGGTTTGTCTGATGGTCGCGTCTTTATCATTTAGTTGGAATGTCGTTGATCTGGGAGTTTCAACGGATGCAACGACTGATATCGTCTGTGCAGATGGAACACTATACGTCGATCGAAAGGTACATTGATGTTGGCGTACATACACGTATATTCATTATAATTTTATCAAGTTGGTCGATCTCCACTTTACTTTATCGATGCGTGGAACTGACATCGATGCGACATTGTTTACACAAAAACAGATGTGTATCCTTTTGCAGTATATTCACGGTATGTCTGGGGAGACTACGGTAGATGTTACGAAGATGTCAAGCGAATATGAAGAGCGCGAATCGATGGAGTTGTTGATGGATATGGTTCGTGTCGCGAATCATTTCGGAATCAATCACGTCCTCAATGTGCTTGAACTTGGTCTGTTGCAACTGTGCGATGTGCGTCAGTTTAACTCCGCGATTATGAAATTCGCATATACAGAGCGCTTGTCGAGCATTCTTACCAAACTAGAGACGGCCTGGGGCACCACGTATTATGAATGCATCGATGCCAATCCCGACCTTTTCGACGAATGTCTCTTGTGCATGCGTTGTATTGATGTTGTAGAACTACAGCCCATTGTTGATTATTGTTGATTTATTGTTTATTTATGATTCGTGTACACATCTGCATCCTGTGTGATACATTTGTATTTTAATATGGTTAAATAATGAATAGATGATGATATGTTATACCCACAAATCTGAGATCCGTGAGAATATTTCGTTGATATACCGATATATATATATATATATAATAGTAGTTTCCAGGTGGCCAATGGATAATGTTTGTTTCCAGATTGCAATGGATGATGATGATGGCATTGAGTCATCCAATGCAGAATCCTTGGGATTGGGATCGAGTCATCCCGTCAGTGTGCATCCCGTCAGTGTGCAGCCGTGTACAATTGAATCTAGCCAAACTGATACATGCGTCGATGAATCAGTCAGTCCGAAATTGGTCGGGTCGCAATCGAGTGACCAAGAAAAGACGTGTTTCGCAGAAGTTGTTGACTCGATTGGAAAATTGACAACATTTCTCCATTCTCTAGATCCTGTTAAAGTTCATATCGACAAAATTGAGTACGATACAGAAAGACTCACGCGAGAAGACCAATGGAAGGTTGAAAAGTTACGATCAATTGAATTGTTTAAAAGTTGGTATCCTGTTTGTGGTGGGTCAATCGATACCAGAACAATGATTATTGTTGACGAAATTGAACAAGGACAGTATAAAATCGTCGATGGAAATCTGCGGTTAGACACACAACACATGAAAAAAATATAATGTTTGTGATTTCAGATTTGCTATCATACAAGATGTCGCGCGCTATCTCCGCCTTGATACCGATTGTAGAAAACTATTCTCTGTTGACTTCAGTGAGCATGCGAACATCATGGGAACAGAACAACACATACAGGTGTTCGTTCGTTGTTCGTATACAAGTCCATCCGCTGATCTGTTCAAACCTGATGGATCTGACATGCCGTGGTACTTGCTACCGTTGGTACCATCATATGATGCATGGAATATGGCAACTGTTGGCGTTCTTGATGCAATTAGGATTGTTCGGAAAGTATATGGTAAGTATATGTTGTGCACGTGTTAGTTTTCTTGTGGTATTTAGATGAGTTCGTTGAACCACGCAACCCAAAAACCCGGAAACGGCTACTCATCTCCGGTAACGTAATTATATCAAATATTTTCACGTCGCTTGGAGTTCCTGTAAAAGCAACTGCACAGATGTTTGATGGGATTAAAGCAGCTGTCGCGTTGAATGACGAGACGTTCGGGTTGATGGAGAATCTCATAGAGCAGATTTGTCATGGTGATATTGCATTCAACATGAGAGATGATCAACCTACGCCACATGAAATTCATCTCGGTCCTGATGACTCGCCTGTTCAACTAAGCGCGAGCGATATTAAGGCAGCCTTCTGGGCATATGTACCAAGAATGCTTCGCCATGTATGGAAACAACATTCTTTATTATGTTATGTAACAATTTCAGTGGGAAACAGATGTATACCTATGGAAACGGATCGTTGGGATTGTTTTCGATGGAGTGCAACGGAAAGTTTTCTCAATGTACCGCGGGTTACAAGAGGCTGAGCTCATGTACAAATTGACACTCACTGACAAACGAACTGTTTATTACAGAACGGTGTGTACGAAATTAAAGAAGTCCGATATGGGCTCAAAGTCACAAAGAGAGTGTATACAACTCCTTCCGTCTTCGTTTGCGCTCACAAGCCATACTACGACACATAACAGGAAAAGAGACATTCGATCGATTGTATCATTGGTCAATATACGTGATGCATTCACCGCCGTCAACTCAATGAGACCTGATCGGGTATGTTTGATGTTTTCAGTACCAATGTTCACTGTTTACAGTGCAATGTCGATGGACCGAGGCACTTCGTACCATTGTCTGATGTTTCTAGTCGACCACAACAAGAAACAGTTAAGAAGGAATCCATGCAAACTGCCAACGAGTTGTGCAACACTATAATGGATGAAGACAACATGCCGAAACCTCGTGCCACATCGACTCCAATAAAGAAATGCGCTCCTGTCCCTATCGAACAAGATGTAATCAAGAAATGCGTTCCTGTCCATATCGAACAGCAATCGGCAGTCCACCGCACCACCGACACTCCACCAAGAAAAAGAACAGGAGTGTTAGACGACAGTGAAGCAGAAAGCGATGCCACCAACACAGTAATGTTGTCTCTTTCAATATTCCAACAATTTCATATTCGATAGATTCTCTATCGCCCATCTCCAATTGTTTTGATGTTCGCTTACAACAAAACAAAAGCAGAGTTGGCATACACCGAAGACGTGGCAATTGAAATATTCTTTCAAGACTGTCAAACTGTTGTATCGATTGGGAACCATGACCATCCCGATACCATTGTGTGTGGTTGGTTCAAATTGGACCAAGTAGGTGAGCGGTTTGCCGACGTAGTCAGGATTCCAGAAGTTGTCATCGAGTACAATCGGACCTTGAGTGAGTTGGTCATTTTCTGTTTATTTATCGATAATTAGGGTTGCAGTGTTTCAAAAAAAAACAGAGAGAGAATTAACGGGTCGAACACTTGCACTGGTCTGCACACCGTATAAATACTTGGAATATCTTGTTGGAAAGGGAAGGAAGGTTCCCTATGCGGACGTTCCTGATACTACATTGGTTACACCGACTGTTACACCGACTACACCAGTGATAGATCAGTTTCTTAATGTGATTTTTGTTTGTTATTTGACAATTCAACGTTGTCGATTCAGAAAATGGACGATATCAGACCTGCTCATCATTGCATACTGACACTATTGGGTATCATAACAAGAATGTTGCCATCGTATGCAGATTCTCCATCGTTACAAATACTACATTATTTTGCTGGTGTTCATGCCGAGAAGTTCAAGGACGTCGAACTATATAAGGAACGAATAAGAGATCGCGAGCGAACAAGGAAAGAAAAAGAAACAAACAAACACAAGAAGCAAAAACGATGAAATTTCGATTGTTCCCAATTGAACGTCGTCATATGCGATCATACCGGTGGGTGATCGTATGATCGTATATGACACGACATCATTTAATGTTTTTTACTGTAATACTTAATGGTTAAATTTAATTTATAGTTATTATTCTTAAATACGTTCCTCGTAAATTTATATTGTTATTGTATTTTACGTATATTTTATATCCGTGTGTTCAGGTCTATGTGTTCGTCATTCGTGGCAGTGTTGGATTTCTCCAACATGAAAGGAATTCAAGGAGAAGAAGTGTTAAATGCAGTTTACAGGTGCCTGGTGAACACAATCGACACAGACAGCATACCCACAGGATTATCGACTGTGTGCATTTGGTTGGATATCGATGTTATATCGGAAGGAATATTCACAAACGTTGACAGATTTGTCATTGGTGGATATGGACACAACGTAGTTCTCCTCGTTATGTCATTTGATTATCTTGAGTTCATCAACGGATGGCTCGATGACCCCGTAGGGTCATCGAGATCGGCACATGTGGATGCTTTTCTACAGGTATGTAAGCTATGCTCTTATTGATTGCACTTAATCACAATTTCGCGAATAGAACAACAACAACACGTTCTTGTCATTTTTGACAGCCTGACAAAATGCGGTACATACCAATTGCTTTCCGATTTTCCAAGCATGAAACGGTTGTATGATCTGGGATGCGGTGGAAATTACAAAATCACGAAGAAGCTCCACATATGTTTTTACATCGGTAAACTTCGTTTTACTTCACCATGTGTGTTGTTTCATGTATTTAGATTTCGAAAAGGCAGAGAGTGATATCGTCCGATCACTCATGGCTGGTAGAATCGAGTTGAAACAGTCAATTGATATAACCGACTCGCTAAATGATCTCCGTTTCAATAATGAATCATCATGTATAGTGGCGCAATGCTCAAACGAATTCTTATTGATTAATGAATCAACTAGTCCTTCATTGATATTTGACATGTATTGTGATTTTTGATAGGTGATGAACGCAATCCCGTTGGATTGCGTTTATTGTCATGGCATTGTAATTGTAATAAATCAGTAATAAGTAAGACATGTGTGTGACGCGTGGCGTCTATTTCGTAATTACAGACGACATTGATATTTTCTGATCAATCAAGAGACTTCATTTGTGTGCGTTTTAGTTCAGTGTTCGATCGTGCGGTGTGCGGTTCGATTGTGTGGTGTGTGGTTTTCTCTTTCTACATCCATGTTCCAGATCATGTGGGGATCAGCGCAATCGACACCCGTGAAATCGCAAGAGGGATCTGCTAGCCAACTGCCAATCCCTGTGACTGTGAAAATGCTGAGCGAGCTGTCGATAGAAGACGGACGAATCAAGATAGGAGACTCTGTGTTCAACACGATTCGTGTGGTTGGAGAAGTAATCCGGTGCACCAACAACAACGACACAAATTCGTGTGAATTGGTCATCAAGGATACGAAACACGAAGCTGAATTTCGCGTCACCAAATACGGATGGGACTCGTTGCAATTTCCCGTTGGAACATGCATTCATGTCATCGGGAAACTTCGTACATTCGGAGCCTGCTTGTTCGTGATTGCTTTCCAAGCACGTAAAGTTGAACCAGACGAGGCAGAGGCGTTTAGCCTAGAATGCTTGATTGGTCGACACTTCTTCGAAAATGTACACATTCTATTATCTATCTTTACTATTTACTGAATTTAGAAGATGTATAACTCCAACGACACTGCTATGGAAAAATACAACGGAACGATCTTTTCGTGTATTGAAAGCAGATGTGATGAAAAAGAAGAAAAGAAGAGAAATAGCACAGCCTCGGTAGGCTCTGTTGTGAGTGATGTGCCAGACAAGCGACAAAAGGTTGACAACGATTCGAAGAGTGTTGTGAATGAAAAACACACCGGAAATGCAGCAGAGAAGGGACTGGTTGGACAAGCTGGCCGTATTTACCAACATCTGGTCGACAATAGTGAACCTGGCGTTGGAATTGATTATAGAGCAGTCAAGATTACCATTCATGGAGACCAACAATTTGAAGACGATGTCGCATTCCTCGTCGATGAGGGACTCATCTTCAACACAATTGACGATAATCATTATGCACCAATTTAACCCCTACAGCCCGTTGGACGTAGGGTTCGTTCATCATTGTATATGATATTCTTTCGTTCCATATAACGAACTTCTCGGAGTTCTCGTGACATTCCATAATAATAAAAACTCGATCATGTTTTGTCGGTGTGTACCGAACCTGTTACAATTAAAAAAGAATTTGAATTTCGTGTTGGCGTTACTGTAAATGACAAATGCCACGTGTAACAAACAACGCGGCGTCGGGATTGATAGGACGTTGATTGATGAGACTGACTGAACGAGAAGATCGATTGTGATTGAATTGAATGGATCAAATGGGACCCAATGATGTCACATATCGGGAGATGAGTCAGATAGGAGAACCACATACCGAACCAATTCAGCAATTGGGTCTTGGTCATTTCCAATCCCCTCAATCTCCGCAGGATGTAAGCCAGCACATGTTATCCAATTATCGTTTTTTTTTAGTTCATTGAACTTCAGCCTATGCGGGCGCCTGGTTTTCATACACATCCTTCGGCATCTACGACCGCATACCAACATCCGCATGGTTTTATGTCTTCTGGAGTTGTACATTCTCCAGACCCGTCTGGATTTGTTCAATATGCGACATCGCCTGGCTTTGTGTATTCGCATGCCAATTGGTTTAGCACAGGACCTGCTGCTGCACTCCATACACCGGAACCAGCCCGCAGGCTATTTCCGGCCCCGTATGCAACACAGAATACGCCGTATGCAACACAGAATACGGTAGCGTTGACTTTTAATTACGTTGACTTTTATTTAAGACATGTTTAGACCGACGAAGTTCAATTGGCTCGCTCGATCATCACTTGGTATCGGAACGGATCAGTAGGTGCTCCGCCAGTGCAACACACTCCTACTGGAACTGACCAAGGACTGATCCAACCAACCAACAACCAACCAAAGAACCAACAAATTGGATCACAACTTTCAGTTGATAAACGGTCGATGATGGTATAAAAATCCATTGATCTGTCCGGACAATCAATTCGTTTAGTCTGTGGATAATATCGAGCCACCTGAAAAGAAGAGCAAACCAACAAAGGAAGCACAGTATGTAACCAATGCGAAATATGCGAAATGTTATATGACAAAAGAAGAGCAATCTTCGAGGAAAGAAAAGTTGTGTTCGTTCTTGGAACAGACATATGGTGAAAAGGTAACGAAAGCACAGGCGTAAAAAACTCGCTATCTTTGGTTTTGTAGTTCTGTGCACTCGATCGCCGTGTGATGGTAAATGCAAGCAATAAGTTTCTACTAGTCGTTGACCAGATCATATCGGCAATGAAGGGCGAACACGACGAATGCATAAAAGTAGTATGCGGCTTCATTAATTCTAGTAGATTCGTATGCACTTTGTTATGCCTGAAAAGTGGAACCGACATGAACACTAAATGGCTGTCCAAGTGCAATTGTCTCAATGTCACTCATTATGAGGCGTATCCTGTGATTGACCCATTGGATCTGTTGCAACGATGTGCTTTCGCAATGACTGGAAAGGTAAATCGATGTGATCGTACATTATGAATTGTGATTTAATAGGAGGATGCAAATATCAACCGATTCAAGATCAGAGAGTCAAAGTCCCGGTTGTACATTGCGTCAAATGCTGCAAAACAGAGAATCTACGAATATTTCACAAGTTGTGACTTCTCTCCAGATATCTGTTTCCTGCTTGATGGTCCTACGATCGCGCACGGCCGGAGAATCATTGCCAGTCTGCATGTTATCTGTCAAAATGCGACAAATCTACCTAGATATCTATTTGGGAACATGTACACTACCACATGCAAGGATAAGATGTGTGTAAATCCAAAGCACATACAGCTCATCGACGAACAGAAGAAGTGGCTGGCAACCGGCGAACAGAGATACGAAGAAAACCCAACTCGTATTAGGCTTGAGAAGCTGATGGCATTAAACCCAACTGAATGCAAAGGGAACAAATCTCACATAGCCTCTCTCTGCGAATTCATTGAATTGATTGCAGATAACAGATGCGTATGTGTTGTTTGCGATAATTATGTATTGTGTTTTTCATTAAGAAACAAACGAATTCGATAGATGACATTCGCGTGTTCGCCACCCGTGTCGTAGCCTATATGGAATCAACGAGCATCAGCAAGAAAGATGTGGATATCTTCTTTAGAATGAACGATGAATGCATTTTCAATGAGGAACTGGTATATGTCAGCCGAATGGTCCAATTCTTCTGTTTCAAAGAAAAGGGTAGTCTGTTAGTCCACAGATCGCAGCATCTTTTAAGAGGATTTGCACAGATGTGTAAGACACCTCACGTATGTTGCTCTTTACAGATGTGTCATATTGCCTCAATTTTAGTTCTGCGCGAATTTGATGCACGCGGACAACAACAAACTTTCACGACCAATGCAGGTATTTTCGACAATTCAAGTGGATATCCCACCAACATTGCCGAAACAATGTCACGAATCGGAGATGCCAACAAAAACGTCAGTGCGTACAAACGACGTTGATATTGACAGCGCGCATGCGCACAACAATGTAAACGAAATGGAAAGCGAAGATAGTGACGACGAAGACGCAGCTGTCGATGATTTTGATGCCGAATACGGGTGCGATTCGCCCATATCAACACATACGCTAGACAAGGCAATTGTGAGTTGTGACTACTGATTAGTCAATACATACATCTTCAGCAATCTGTGATCGACGAAGTTGGCAGTGATCCAGCACCCCAATTGGTCAAAGATAACATGGAAACGCTTGCATGGATCATAGATGCGATGAAACAGCTCCACATAGAATTACAAGAGGCATCTCTTTCAGTTCGCACCATTGAACGGGTGGATCGCGATATAGAAAAAGAGGCAATCAACCGTAAGTACTCCGTAACTCGTACAGTAATCATTCAATTAAAATGCTGTGCGTTACAGTCATTGCACAAAGCGCGCATGTTCGGGGCATTTTGGAATATGTTACGGATCATATGAAACAGCCGCAAAAAAAGCCAAAGTACAAGGAAAGACCAGTGCGACAACTGCTCGAGATTAAGGATTGTGTGAAGATACTCGCTGCAATCAAACAAAGGGTACCGCAGATTGTCCACCGATTTCAAAGGGACATTGGAAATGAAACTGAGTTGGATGTCAACGCGGTTCAGAAGAAGTACACAAACATGAATGCGAAATTCGTATCGGCATTAATGGCAAAGTTCAACACCAGAGACGGTCTGAAGATCAAAAACAAACCACGGTCAATCAAGTGTGACGAAGTCGGGAGGTTTTTTTGTTACCTGATCGCAACGGATCAAGAATTGGCAGTCGGCAATGAATTAGAGGAACTGATATACGAATACATCCAGTTTTGTATTCTCAATCGTACAAGTTTGCAGTATGCGCCAGTGAGACTACTGAACATCCTTTCACAACAAGAACGAGTTGGCGAAAAAGATGACACAACAACTCCTGTCGCTCAATCGCTCCGACTTCGCCCAAAAACAATTATGTATTCAATTGAAACCCTCCGCCTAACAGTTCGCCACATTTTGTTCGACGATGTTTTATCATATCTATCTTTTAGCTGAATTATATTGGATGGCTCGATACCAGTCAATGTTTCGCTGTCAAATTGGACGCTCGTACAAGGATAGATCCTTATTGCGAAGTATATCCGATTTTAATGAAAGACGTACACGTTTTCTGTGATCGGATTCTGGAGAATAACGATATAACGACATTCGCGGATGTTCAAGGTAACACAAAGTGCCACAAAGTCAACCAAATAAAATGTTCAGATATCGTGTTTGCACTCGTCGCAGTGAAAACGGGCTGGCGACTCGGTACTCTGTTCTCTTGGACACATCCGGACTCCCCTGGCATACGGTTGCGCCATGTACACTTCGTGTATGTTTATGGCTCTATCAAGTGATCATGTAGTAATTACAGGCGCATCAATGACGTTACGACCTTGAAGATAGATGGTGTGTTTCACAAGGCACAGCATCAGAATCTGTCATCCATGCGCGAATTAAGCGAACAAGAATCAGAACACAAGTACTGTATCGTCAAATGGGTGAAGTTGCTCCTAACCATGCGAGGAGTGCTTCACTCAACGCCAGATGGTAACCTGACGATCGACGCCGAGAGAAACAACGATTTCTTATTCACAAACAAGTGGACCAGCCGGACTCAAACGAGAAAACAAAAAGACGGGACGGTTTGTCTAATATGATTTGCTTGCGTAACAAGTCTCCTACAGGTCGAGGCAGTGAGTACATTCTTCGGCGAGTTCTGTGCCCGTTTTGCGAGTATCCTCAATGTGCCAACGTCGGCTGTCGTAAATCGAAGCTTCCGAAAAGGGATTGCTATAACCGTTGCACTCGACATCATACAGGCACAAGGTTTCAATGCCAACATCGAAACAGTCATCGACTCCTTGAAATATCGCATGATGTGGGCGTCTAACGCATGCAGGGCATATCTATGCTTCGACAACGACAAGCTCCAAAAGATCATCACCGAGTTTCATGAGAAGCTGCGAATCGACAGCAGCGCAAAGGTGCACGATTTATATCCTCACTTATGCGAGGTTGGAAATCACAGATACACACTTCTGACAGAGAACGATCCTTTTGTGATCAGACTGCATGAAGTATTCGACAATGCATTCTCCAAAATAGCATTTGGCATTTCACCAAAGCAGCTTGCGTCCAAACTGAATCTAGTTTTCCTTCATCGGTCGAGAAACAGGAACAGTTTGACAGCCTCGGTACGTTTCACTTTGTTAACTGTCTTTCGTAACTGTGTACGTTTTCAGCCTTCCGATTCTGTTTTGGACATAAATACCATCGTGAACTACTACACGTGGTACAAACAGGACAACGTTGGGAAGTATATGTGTCGAAGTGAGTACGATTTGCATCATTCTTAATCGGGTATGAATATTTCTAGAGTGCTGGCAGTTTTTGAGATGCAAAGGAGATTTCATCAACCACTCTACACACAATGTTATAAGATCTAACAGGATGGCGTTCCATTGGATGTAACGATTCCGACGATATTGTTGTGGTATTGTTGTGGTACATCTGAACCCCGTAGGGTTCAGAGTATCGCTATGTGGTTAAATAATTTGTTTTTGTATAACTAATATATGTGTTAGTAATAAATTAGTATGTTATTAAATAAATTCGATGCAAGTTGGAAAACAAACAACCATGTCTGCAACGTTAGCGGCTTATTAATGGCTTATGTTACCGTCTCCGCGAGACGCAGAGGTGTGAAAGAGGAGAGCAGACTGATACCAAAATCCACACCAAAATCGCATCGCTTAGTGTGAAAGAGGAGAGCAGACTGATACCAAAATCCACACCAAAATCGCATCGCTTAGATACATAAATAAAGGAACACAGATTCAACAAATCACTTCAAAATGAAACACGGTAAACGAAAGAACATTGACGACGACGACTGCTGCAACGACAAAAGACAAAAACTGTACGCGGACGCATTGCCGGATCATTTCGCGCTTCTGCCCAATGAGGTCATCAACGACATTGTTGCCTTCGCTGTAGGCAGCACTTGCCACGGATCGCTCGCCTCACTCAACGGTCCATGGAGTGACTTTGCAAATAACTATACCAGAGTTGCCCTTTACTTTTATGGGTTTGTTCTACGAAGCAGTCTACCACAGAAGGAGTTAAGTTTCGATGAAGTCAAAGCAAGAAACCAATCCATTTGTTTATGTTCAATTGATAAAAACACCGATTTTCAGATGATTGAACAACTTGCGCCAAAGTTCTACGAGCTTTTTTGCATTCGTTACTCTCCTTCCATCCCCAATTATGTTTTCGAACTACTAGGAGACCGATTTTCGGGAGTAACGTTGAGAAGAGACACTACACAGATGCTTCTCGATAAACAGACGACAAATGCAAACGCCATTGACTTTCTGAAACGTCAATTGCGATCGAAATGGCTCAGATCGTTTGTTGTGGATTCTGTCGATTTGCGAGAACAAGAGTTCGTCGACCTACTAGTCGAGTTTGTGAAGAAACCCACATTTGAACTTCTCTCATGTGATGATCACGACTACATTTCTCCAGAATTTTTCATTGAGGCCAACAATGCGTGGCAGGCAAAGAAACACTTTGACGTTTGCAATCAAACGATCAAAAGTAAATTCACAGGTGAAGCTGCGAAGAAACTCAAGAAATACTTCGAAATACCTCCCAGACGAATGGCAATTGTGCTTCCTGCGGAACATCCAATTCACACTTCAGCGAAACGGATAGTGGGAATCAGTTTGAATTGCGCGAATTCATACAGTTTCCATTTGGAGTTTCGGAGCGTAGAGAGAGAGATGTGATTGATTGATTTTAAATTTGGTTATGGTTATGAAATGCAAGTGTTTTCTGATTGGCGTGATTAATGTATCAACAATCCAACCAATTTCATAGTATGAGAGGGAAGTGTGCAACATTCCATTATGCGAGCGAGAGCTGGTTTTGCAATCCCATCAAAGGGACCACACATGAAGCATCGTCAGTGATGCAATGGTCCGCTGAATTTTGAATACCGAATAGAGCGCGCGCGAAATGTACGTTCATCACGATAGTTTTCATATTTGCACATTCTTATTTTTATTTATTTTTATTTTTTCACATTTATATAGGGGGATCCGAATTGATGTGTTTTGATAGATCCCGTTGTTGGTCGATCAATTTCTCAGATTTTTGTATTTTTCCAGGATACCAATGACGACTACTAAATACGGGATATCGTACACCGGGATGATCATCATGGCGATGCAGAACTCGGACGCCGTCGACTACTCGACTTCGTCCGCCAGGAAAACCCTCACTGTTCATGACATTGCGATGTTTCTACAGGCGCACGTCTGTGATTTCCACAGCATGGTTTCTTCTACTCAACAGAGGGGTATTCGGAAAAACATAAGCGATTGTCTCGGAAAGAGAGATCATTTCGAAACTATACCGACCCACGTCAAGAAAGGGAAGAAGGGGGCGCTGTGGACCATCACCAAAATTACAGAAGAAAGTCGGAAGAAGATCGACAATCTGTTCTTGCGCGACAATGTGTCTGAGTTCAAGAAACACTTGCTCAATCCTGATAGTATGGATTCTCTTGTTACCGGTCAACACGGATGGTTAGATTCAATGGGGACCGCTCTACAAGAGTCCCAAGCACATAAGAGGCTGGAGGCTCAGCGACAACCTAACTATCAGGTATTGCATTGCATTTAATTAATGTGTCTTTGAATTTAATTCGCATCATCAGATGGGCTACCAGTTGGGCTACCAGATGGGCTACCAGATGGGCTACCAGATCGGCTACCCGATGGGCTACCCGATGCAACAGGATCAATGGGCAATGCAGCCAATGCCCCAGCAACAGCTAATGGCTCAACAAGAGGTTCCACATCAGCAACAACCAAGGTCCCTTTGGTATCATGGTCCTGGACAGCATCAGATGGGCTACTCGCAGCTGCAGCAATGGCAACCTCAGCAATGGCAATACGATCATTACCAGATGGACTACCCGATGCAGCAACAAGAGTTCACTGCACAGCAAGACTTGCCACATCAGCAAATAAATGATTTAATTATAATGTAGTGCGTTTATTCGTTTATTCGGTGCTGTAGTACCATCTTCTGATCTCGAACAGGACTGGACGTTGCGCGTTAACGCCAGCGTGGACAGAATATTCATTCCGACTTCGTCTGAGGGCGGTGTGGCTGGGGTGGTTCTCACGAAGTCAATTTGGACTATGATATGGGGATGAAGACAGCGATCGTAATGGCGAAGAGCAACAGAATTCCCGTGAAGGAACATCGAACGAATCGGTTATGACAGAGAAATAGGTACAGAAAATGCGATCTTATTACTCGAGAAGCAAATCAGTTGGGGTTGTAGTCGGTGGCGACGGACGTTTCGATCTCCACGAAGAGCACGGAGAACCGGAAAGTGTCCTCGTTGCAGTAGTGCTTGACCATCTCGTCGTCCATCTTTACCGTAACCCCCTTGCGGATGACTTGATCATGCTGCATCCAACGGAAGGACGATCTTTACAAGCACTGGCGGCAAGGACGTTTCGGTTACAACTGATAACAGAACCGAATTTATTAAGGTAACCCAAATTTATTTCTGTTTTTGTGTTGAACTTTGATTTTATAAAACATTTTTGATAATTTCAGCTTTACGTTGAAAGGCGACTGGAATTGGGCGCAAGCAATGGAATCCGAGACCAGTTTCTCCCATTTGTTGATGGTTTCCGTAACATGATGAGGTCAAAAATCATTGATTTTTTCCAGGTAAGATTAAGCATTTTGTAATTCTCATTGAACGATTGTTTTCAGCCACACGAGTTAATGGAGCTTATGGTGGGCAATGAAAATTATGATTGGGAGATGCTGAGGAAGAACACAACCTACAAGGGCGAGTACCACCCATTGCACCCAGCCATTCTAGCCTTTTGGGATGCGTTTTTCGATTTGGACCTTGGGGAAAGAAAAAAGTTTCTTCTTTTTCTGATGGGATCTGCGAGAATCCCAGTCACCGGTATGGATGCTGTCAAGATGATCATTCAACCAATCCCTGACAATCTTTACCCGGTAGCTCACACTTGCTTCAACTTATTGGAAACATTGCTGATAAGGCTGAAATGAAGAGGCGCCTACTAATGTGCATATCGCACACTGAGGGGTTCACTCTCGTCTGAAGTACTATAGTCAGCCAATTTTGGAGGCAATCATCAAGCGGGTCCTTTATGATCGAGCGCATTGAAAGAATTAATTCAGAGAATCGTCGACTCGCTGTCGTCAAGCAAAGAACTCGAAATCGTCGCAGCGAAACGTCTCCGAATCACTCGCAATCAAGCTGTTCGTCTCTACGAAGCTCATCAAGGTTTTTGCGATGCGATATTGTTGTTTCTAATGTGCTGCGAATTCCAGGCAAGTTCTTCTTTGACCGATTGGTTCGTCACGTCACGAGGTGAGAAAAACTCCAATCATGTTGAATAATTTCGATCTATCAGCGGACCTTCCATTGCGCTACTAATGCATAGTCGTCACACCGAAATCGACGCTGTTGCAGCTTGGCGTAGGATGCTGGGATCTTCAAAACTCTTCAAGAACGCCTTCAGTGAAACATCTTTGCGCACGCAGTACGCCCTCTCCGATACCCGAAACGTCGGGTCCGATGGGACTGAAGACACACTGCGAGAGTTGGCGATCTTCGAGCCTTTGCACCCCTATGATTACGATGGTCTTTTTGTGGAGAAATGAATGTTTTAGTTAAAGTGGATTGCGATTTGAATTTCGGTCCCTCTCACTATGGATTTCCTATTTCTGTCGTGAACGCATTCATCCGCCGCAGTGATTTGAATGTGGGGATTTGGGTCAAATCCATGCGCGCGTAACTGGCAATTTGCGACTGACAGTGCGCGCCGTGCCGGGGGGACGACGTGCAGCGACTTGAACACCGTTTCCTCGGATCTCCGCACATAGAGCATAATTGAAACGGAGTACGGTGGTCAGAAG
>MQUG01004224.1:0-46538 GCA_007213375.1 Steinernema feltiae | reverse complement strand
CAAAGTTGAATTTTGAAGATTGCAATTTCGAGACTCAAAACTATTGAGCCGGCTCGTTAGCCAAAATTCTTAAAGAGCCGAACCGCGAGCTTAAACGAGCCGGAACAGCAGTAACTCCGGCTCGATAAGAATCGCCCTTTTCGAGCCGCGAGCCGGCCGGCTCGATTTCCGGCTCGTCGGCTTCTCTGGTCTAGACTCAAAACTCGAATATTGCATTTTCTACTGAAAACTCAAACTCAAAATGCATCGGTTTCACTGGCTTAAACCCGTTTAAGAACAAAAAAAAAAAACAAATTACCAATGCAAAGAAGATTTTCAACATTGCGTCCTTCGTGAAACGCTGTCCACTCTTGATTGCTGCAACGTCTTCTTCGCTGACAAGTGAATCGACCGTTATTGATTCGATCAGAATGGACCATCCGCCCTTGCCTTGCGAATCAATTCGTCTACTGGATTCGTTGATTGTCTACAAGCGTTGTATACAGGGTGACCCAAAAGTTCTGACGATGGATAGACTTAGTTGATCGAAGCTAAATCTTGAGATATAATTGGCAAATCAAAAATCTGTCAGCAACACGCTAAAGAGCGTAAAATGGCTATAGGAAACAACAGAACAATTCAGGAATAACCTATAAGCGTTGAATACTACAACAACAACAATCGTACAAACAATAAAATGCTTTCAGAATTCCTACACAAATCAAGCGGTTGGATCAAAAATTTTGAACTGGAATGGTTTTCAATTATTTTAATGCTCTGAATCTCTGAATTCTGTAATTATCGAGAACCCGATTTAAAAGTTCACTTGGCATTGCCCGAAATTTCATCGAAAATTTTGCGAATTTTGAATGTTCTCTCACATTGAATTTACAGAATACGGTTATTTATTTAAATATTAAAAACGTCACGTCCAGAGAAGCCGACGAGCCGGAAATCGAGCCGGCCGGCTCGTGGCTCGGCTCGATTAGTAATTGTTCTTATCGAGCCGGTGCGATTTTCGAAATACGAGCTTTTTCATTCATTTAACTATCTATTTCCGTTGTTTTCTAACCACATCGAACAGATAAACTGTTAAACGCACAAAACAGGCAAATTTAGTCAACTTTAGTGAATATTGAGCCGGCTCGATAACCGGCTCGATGGGATTTCGTAAAACGAGCCGCCTCGTGGCTCGGCTCGATGGCCTTTTTTTAAAAAATCGGCTTCTCTGGTCACGTCACATTATGTTCAGTTCACGCAGAATTTACACTGTAAACGCCGACTTTGTTCATTAAATTGATCACAACTTTGGCTTCAAAGATGTAATTAAGAATTAATCTTTAAAAATTAAAAAGCAGGCTCTCAGCTTCCAAATAAGCCAAGGATTGGCTATTTTGCTGCTGTATTTGGCGACATATATCATTTTGCATATTTCGTGTAGTTTGGCCATTGAAAACAATAAAACAATGCGATTCGCCGATCATTTATTGGTTTTCTTGGGAGTTTGTACAAAAACGCTAGTTTTGGGGGTATTTTGCCGCTGATTTAATCTTATTTTTGATTTTTCTCACTTCCCCTCTAACAAAATTAAAAAAATCGATTTTCTAACTGGAAATCCATCTTGCAAATTCGTTGAAAACAGTCTGGGGAATCAGAAAAAGTGAAATTTAATCTTATTTTCGATAACTTCGATAATTCGATAAATTGAACTTTTTCTGATTCCCCAGACTCTTTTCAACGAATTTGCAAGATGGATTTCCAGTTAGAAAATCGATTTTTTTAATTTTGGGACATTTTGGTCGTCTTATTGTTCACGTCTTACTTTGCGATGAAGCGGGTGTTGTTAGAAACATGACGTGATCACGTCAGATTAACGTCACGTGAAGTGAATTTTTGAGACGAACGTTCATGGACACGGACATCGCTTCAAGCAAGCATTAGATTTTTGAAATTTCGTCTATCCCCCATTTTCAGCTCAGTCCTGAGATATAAAAGTTAATGGGAACCTAGGGTTTGAACTAGGGAAGATGGTTTCTACTAGAAAATCAGTTATCTCGCAACGATTGGATTTTCGGAGTTTTTTTTTCTGCCTTCTTCCGTAATCGGTTGTTGCGAGAAAACTCCAAAGTGTTCAAAACCACGTTTTATGCTTTGTGCTTTGCCGGCTGAGAGTAATCTCGGTTTTGACAGTAAAATTGAAACAAACCTTTGGATGATCGTTCAGAATTGACGCGTTTGCAATCGGCATAGATTGTCGACGTTCCGTTCCTCTGCAATGCTGCAATTTTTGTAGGGCAACTCAGTCCTGAGATTTAAAAGTTAGTGAGATCTGCTTTTTTTTGGTTTTCGGGGTTTTGGCCGATGTCTGTCGATTTCCGTTTCTGAGCGTTCCTCCCGATCCCAAATTGGTCTAGAAATGCCATGGAAGCACAGAATTGTGGCTGCATGGCCGAAAATCGATGTAAATTCATGATCTTCCGGTCTATTTTTACTTTGAAATGGCAGCGCACGTTGGCAGACGCGATTTTTTGCTTTTCTCAGTCGAACGGCTACAATTCTGTGTTTCCTGGATCGTTCTGGACCAAATCGAGTACGCGAAGCCATCAGAATTATGTGAATCAGCCGGAAATAGGCCGCATAAAGCAACAGCTAATTTGATTTTGCAACTACACTAAAAACTTTATGACCGAATTTTGCGTGCGAATTCCAAACTGCTTTCGTGATTGCTTCATAAAGTACAAAGCCAACATTCGTTTTTGGGAATCTTACAGTTTATCAGTTTTTCCAGGTAAGTGGCCGGCTTTTCTGCGTTAAGGTGCAGAGGTGTCCATAGGAGGTCGATTCTAGATCAGCATGGTACGGAGTCGCTAACGTGATCGGCACCTCCGATAAATGCACGGCCGGAAGCTCAATGTAATGAAACAATAATTTGAATTGCCGAACGTAGAGACTTTGATGCTGTAGAGTTGCTGTGAAAATGTGAAATGCAGATGTGAAAAACGCACTTACGGTCTGAAATTTCGTTGCCCAGTTTTTGAATTGTTGCACGCCAGGGTCGTGGCTATGTTGTATCTACAATTAATCAAAACTAGGCGGAGGGGTGAGGCTGGTCAGACTTACGAAACGTGCTTTTGAGTGCTGATGAGCACATCGCTGTGGCTACGATCAGTTTGCCACAACTCCGGTCTGAAACACCCATAAATAGCGGAATCTTTGTTTGTGACAACAAACAACGATTTAATAATTTACCAAAGAGCAACAAAACAATGGGCGGCGATGGTCGACGAGGGTGATGCGACAAAAGAGTAACTGACCTTTTTAACTGTTCTTAACTGTTCTTAAGTAGCATATTTCGTATAGTTTGGCCATTGCACGACTTGAAAACAATGAAACAATGCAATTCACCGATCAATTACTGGCTATTTTGGGAGTTTATACGAAAACGCTCGTTTTGCGGGTATTTTGTCGCTGATTTAATCTTATTTTTGATTTTTTTCACTTCCCCTCTAACCAATTTCGCTAAATTGAACTTTTTCTGATTCCCCAGACTCTTTTCAACTAATTTGCAAGATGGATTTCCACGAATTTACTTGAACGATGAGAAAACGCGAATCCAGCAGTTGAAAAATCTGCTCAGGATGAACAGTAGACATTTTCGAAATGGTCCCGCCCGGGAGAACCACTATATATCAAAGATAATTGTCATTTTCAGCTTTTAAAATGTGATAGACGCGCGGATTGCGCACGTTCCAGAGTTTATATGTAGAAATAGAAAAAAAAGCTTACCTCGTTTTGCTCCATGTCAAACACTCCACGGCTTCGTTTGGTTCTTCTCTAAGGTCGGTCGCACCTAGGTTTCCAGCATAGTCCTCCATGATCGTGGCTATGTGAAACGTATAAAAAGCTTTTCTGCATTTTTTCTAAAAAAATTAAAAGAACAAACAATAAAAGTCGATAGAATTTACGTCTGTTTTTGCCGCGCGGGCGTCGCACGCATGTCAATTCGTTGTCACAAGTGTCACAGGTGTCACAAGTCGTTGTATGATGGATGCTCAATTTCAATTGTAAACTCATCGTTGGGGATTTTCGGCTCAGTAATCGATCGATGAGCTAAAAAAACCTTTGGAGTTAACGCAGATCTTCTGCTTTTATACCTGATTCTTCCAACTGATGGTGACCGTAAGTGAGCTATCGAACCGAACACATCAATATGAGGATGCCCACATAAAGCGCGTTCATCGTATGGTCTGAAAAGGCCAAAGCTCAGAGCACAACATGATTAATTAGAAACACAATTTTCACGATTCTTTGCCATAACTTGCCAGGCGACCTAAGCAAAGTAGAAAGCAATGAAGTAAGGACGTTGATTGTTGGATCAATCGAATTTCCACTACAAAAGAGCCACAAGAGCCACAACCGTGGATTGTCTCGTCAATTTTGAACGGCAAATTCCAGCTGTGAAGGTCTGTGATCTACAGTAACCTCCAGATAGAGCGGAACGGCGGATTGTTGATCCCAGACGGGGATCATCAATCCTCCGGTGTAAAGAGCCGGCAGCGCGTTACCTCCAGGCCAGCCCGTATACATTCCTGATTCGTTAAACTCTCATGAGTCAGCGCGTTCAACAACTCAGGTTGTTAGCCTCGTTTTGCACCCAAACTACGCACTCTCTCTAGATCACTCGCGAACACCGCGACGCTTGGAAGTGCCGCTGGCGCTCCCTTTACTCAGCTTGCAGCATGCTAAGTTGAAATTGTTGATGATTATCGTCTTTTCTGTTGTGAACTTTGTTCGCAAAGCTCTAATTTCTATTTGTAAATCGGGAATCGGCACGATTCTGAGGGATTAGTTCTCATTTTAAGCCTAATGCGCCACGACCTACCCCAGTTTCTCGAAATCGCGTCTTCTGAGTCTTCGAACAGTCGTCACTCTGCGCGTTTGAGACCATCTAGACGTCCTATCGGATGGAATTCCGTTCTGTTTACAACTGCAGAGCTGGGAAAGGACAAAATAGACCAGAAAACACAAAATTAAGCCGAGAATCTGAACAAAAACGGTTAAAAAACGATTTTTAGGTTTAAAATGAGAACTCCACCCTGGGATTCATTCCGATTCGCTTGAAACTCCGCACAAATATGGATTAGAACCTCGCAAACGAAGGTGACAGGAGAAAAGACGGTAAAATTTTATGTGAGACGAGAAATTTGGCTTTTGGTCATCTGTTAAAATTCTTAAGTTGCCAACGGTCACGACCACCCACGGAGATGGCGTTTGCCGAAATTCCAAAATTACGCGCGATCCGACAATAAGATGTGAACTGACGGAATGAACTAATTCAGAATCGGTCTGATGACCGATCGGAATTGCTCAAGTACAAGTTCAAAACCACGAGGAGTCCGGTGGTTCTCAAACAGCCCAATGTCAAGGGTGCTATCGGACAAAGGATGTTGGTTTGGAGGGAATTCGCACTTAATGCGGCCCATTCGCGATCAAACAACTGTAAAGCGACTCACTCTTGATTGGAGAAGACGCTCAGCGTTGGTCGACAGTCGATTGGCGGCGAAATTACCTGAAAGAAGCACGGAATTGGGATCAGACGGTCGCAAAGTTGACCGCAAGTGAAAGTGAACTATTCGGACCACACGCCGCGTTCGCGACAGCCGGCGGCGACGGACGGACGGACCCACAATTCACAACGTGGGAATTGTAGGTCCGTCTGTCGCAGCCGTTGGACGGTGGCAACAGACCGAATGACCAACGCCGATGAAGCGATTGCGGCAACAATCCGGTACAAGTGTTTAAATCAAATCAGCAAAGCTGTAGAGTACGGTAGGTTCTGGTCACTGTCCGGTTTTGTATTTAGGTTTCGAAACGAACGAAAAATGAAACAAACGCGGATTACAAAAAACGACTGCGGCAGTGCGTGACGTCATTGGCGCTCGCGTTTGCCTCTCGTCAGTCAGCTCTCTATGTTGCAATCTCCTTTGCACCACAGCGCAGAGCACTCCGCTCCACAGCGGCGCTAGTTTTTTGTCCTCCGCATTGCATTAAAAATCAATTTTGTTCGCTTGAGACGCGACCGCGACGCGTCTTTCCGTGCAAAACCACAGATGACCGCAGGACAGCGATAAGACAACGGGCTTCTAGAATGTGAAATGTTCATCATCAGTTCAAGATAAGCCTTTTGTTCCTCTGTGCACAATCTCAATCCGGTTTTTGAAATGCTGTAAAATATTTTCGTTCCTTTAAACGTCTTTAGCCTCCAAATTGTGTCTTCTCCGCATGAATCATCCTCGCCGGTCGTCTCTCTCTCCCTCGCTGTTCGCCTGAATCATCCTCTCCGGCCGCCTCTCCCTCCCTCCCTATTCGCCTTTACGGTTTGATATTAGGAAACTGATATTATGTTCATTTTATTGACGATGCCATTGTCTACAATCGCTTATGATGTTTGCGTTTTTCTTTGTTGTTGAGCCTAAGCAAAATGTGTTTTAATCATTTCCAAATTATTCAAACTTTACGCAAAGTTGCAGCGCGCAACACTTTAGAAAATTGAGATCAACTTATTTAATTTTAATCTGATCTGTCGTGTTCCCTCACGTCAACGTCTTTAAAATACGCGTGGCGCATTCGCAGCGCGTTTGTCTGTTATGCGCGATGTCTGAGTTTGACGCCCGTCTCTTTTGTGTTTTCTGAACGACCGGTCGTTTCAATGTCTCAAATGACTCCGCTCCGGACGGAAAACACACACACGTCGACTCGCGGTACAGTTTGTTGTCTTACGAAACTCTTAATTTCAGGCGTTATGCAAATCTCATCGTCGTTCCTGTCTTTGTTGTTGCTTTCCGGTGTCACCGGCCTGTACTACGACATACACATAAACGGAACAATTCATTGTAGCATCCATCTATACCACAAAGCAACGGTCGAATTAATTGACCAAAATTCAGAATGTAAGTAGAATTTTTCCAAAATATGTTGCTGTGCACAAGTAGGGCGAAAGAGGCCATAAGCACGACTGTTTCAAGGACCAAATTTGAGAGAAACCAGTGAGATTTCAAGTTTTGAGATTTGCGAATTGACCCTTTTACGACCAACTGATCTTTGAACTTATTTTAGTGGGCGACGACATCCTCAAAGTCACTCAAACGAACCGTCTCGGAGACTTTTTCATCGACACTGAAGTCTTCTCTTCTCGCCTATCTCCTGTACTCCGAATTGTGCACAAATGTGCTGTTCCAAAGGTGAGCGCAGCATTCAGTGCGCGAAAACCAATAATGCACGTTTTAGGGCGCGAAACCGTGCCGTGAATCAACTTTTAAGTTGACGAACAAACCGCAACCGTCTCCAACAGGCGACCATTACGTTTTGTCCGCAAGATTTACGCGGAATCTCATATTTTTGAACCTATTCGGTCAAGAAGAACGAGAAATTGACTGCGATTTGTAAACATTGTGATTGTGATATCGTGCTGAAATAAATCCAATATGCGAAGACAGAGTGGAACAATCAGAACGGCGGCGGAGTCGTCGAATCGGGGAGATTACGGTAGAGATAGCACCGGAAGGGATCACAAAGAGCACCAGGAGGGTGAACGAGTCGATCAGTTGTAGATGGGGAGGGTGACGAAACAGAGGACCAGTGTACTGTAGGAGATAAAGAGATGACCGATGTTTGATGAGAATCACATCGGTTATTGTGATCATTCGGTCGGTATGTCGTTCTCTCATTACCGATCACGTCAAAAATGACCGAGCTCTCACGCGCTCGCTCGCACCTCCAAAATCCCACTCGCGAGGAAACAATTACTTGGTCGCCTAGCAATGCGTCTCCGGACGACGTTTCCGTCGCAAGCGGCCGACGCGCAAACGAAGCGGCCGGCAATCTGACGAGCGGAGAGCTTTGTGTTCGAGAAACGGCGGAGATAAGCGGTTTGGAGTGATTTGTTGCGCGCTGAAGATGGCAGATGACGGTGGAGCGGCGAACGGCGACGTCCAAGGTGGGATTTTTGTTGATTTTTAGCGATTTTTCATTTAAATTTCACTGAGATAGACGAAGATTATCGATTTTTTCGCTGGCGGGGGCCGCTGGAAGCGAGCAAACAAGAGAGAGAAAGTGCATTTGGAAATGTCGCATGTTTGGCTCGAGTTAATATTTCCATTGTAAAATGGAATTTTTGAGCGGTGGACGAACATACGATGTTTAAAAATGTTACAGTAATGACTGGATTGTATTAAAACAAAAACAAAAAAAGAATTTCTTCCTAAGGGATTCGAACCTGGCAGCTTCGGATTGATAGGCGACGATGCTAACCACTCGGCTATGAGAGTGTCTTGTGTAGTTGAGTGGCATGTACTGTAGCCCATCTGGAAGCGGACGTATAAAGTTTACTAACGTCGAGGAGTATGAATAGTATGAAAACAAAAAATGTTTGGCTTCAATAGGACTCGAACCTGTGACCTCTCGTGCGGAAGACAACAGCGCTAACCAGTCGGCCATCAGACGTTTGTCTGTAGTTGAGTGGTTAGCGCGTTTGTCTACTCATCCAGAGGTCACAGGTTCGACGCCTTTCACAGCCAACTTTTCACAAAACGAGTTTTCGCTTAATACGATGATCAAACCAAACATCACTTTCCATTCAAAACGTCATCGTTGTCATCTTCCGTTTATCATCAAAGAGCAACGGACATCGTAGTGCAGATCGCAAGGTCGATAGGTCGATAGATCAGCGCCTAAAACGCGAAATCGATCGTCTCCGACGGCGATAATCGATCATCGCACTGTGAACACCGACGGATTGGTTAAATAGGTTCCCGCACAGTCAAACCAGATTGAATTTTTTCGATTTTCTGTGTGCTCTAGTGGCAGTTAGTTGGAGAATTGTTTTCAGCGACGCTTCTTGACGCCGGAGACGACGCGAAGATGATGATTTCCACAGCGACCAGAGCAAAGTTGCTGATTTATGGCGCTGCTATCTCGTTTACCACTGTTTTCCAGGTATGACTTGATTTAAAAGGTTTGAAAAGCACCGTAATACGGTAGAAATCAAAAAAATTAATGTTTGATCCTCGTGGGATTCGAACCTGTGACCTCTGGATTCGTAGACAGCATCACTAACCACTAAACTACAGACGAATGTCTGATAGCCGACTGGTTAGCGCTGTTGTCTGCCGTTCGCGAGGTCACAGGTTCGAATCCTACGGGAGACAAACATTTTTTATTTTCACTAGTAAACTTCGCACATTCATTTCCAGATGGGCTACAGTAACGCCTACCCGAACACAGCCATCGAGACGTTCCGGCACTACTTGAACGAGTCCTACCAGGATCGAGGCCAGAATTTGAGCGACGACGGCTACACGTGGCTCTGGTCAGGCATTCTCAACGTGTGGTTCGTCGGCTTCGCGTTGGGAAGCTGGTTGGCGGTCCATTAACCGACAAATTGGGACGAAAAAGTGAGAATTCGCCTGAAATAAACGAGAAAATCGTGTTTTAGCGGCGTTGTTGATTGGAAACAGCGCGAATGTGATCTCCGTTGGCGTGATGACCGCATCGATCGTCTTCCACCTTCCCGAACTTCTCCTCGTTGGTCGTCTTCTCAGCGCGACTAGCGCGGCCGTCGCAATGTGTGCGCTGATTCTGTTTCTGCAGGTTTGTACGAACGTCTGAGGTTTACAGGAAGACAAAACCACAAAAAAGAAAAGTTTGTCTCTAAAGGATTCGAACCTGTGACGTCTGGATTAGCAGACAACAGTGCTAACCACTCGGCTACAGACAGACATGTCATAGCCGAATGGATAGCGCTGTTGTCTTGTAAACAAAAGGTCACGAGTTCGAATCCATCGGAGGCAAACATTTTTTTATTGCTTTAAACGTCCTTTTCCCTGTTTTGTGAATGTTTTAAACTTCCTACATTCGGTCAGAAGCTTCATTTATGCCTATATTTTCTGCAGACTGAACCTGTGACATTTAGGAAATCGCGCCAACCGACATGCGCGGCTCGATGAGTTTCTACGCGGAAATGGCGTTCGTCCTAACGAATACCGTAGGCGTTGTGATGGGAATGAGCGTAGTGCTCGGCCGCTTCCTCACCTCGCTCGTCGGTTTGGCGCTCGTTCCGGGGATCCTCTCCGTGTTGTTCCTCATTCCCTTCCACGAAACACCCAAATTCCTGCTCCTGACCAGGAGAGACCGCACGAGGGCCGCCAAAGCGCTCGATTTCTACCAAAAATTGGACCCAAAATCGAGCGAATCGGTGCTCGCGAGTCTCGAGAAGGAGAAATCGGACGGAAGCGGCTCGTTGACGGACATCATCCACGTTCCACACCTCCGCAGGGCGCTTTTGCTCGGAATTCTCGCCCTCCAAGTGACCACTTCGATCTGGCCGATTGTCTACTTCTCTACCGATATGCTGCGCAGAGCTACCAGTATCCCATGATCCTCGCCGAGTACGTCTCCTCGTTCATGTTGATCCTCAGCACTTGCGCTACCGTAATCGGGATGACAGCGATCGAGCGGTTCGGCCGGAGGGTGATGTTCATCGGCGTCAGTTCGGTGAATCTCGCAGCGCTGACGTTGTTTGTGGTCTGCGCGCAGCTCCAACCGCTTCTCGATGGACTCAAATATGGGTGTGTGGTCGCTGTTTGCCTCCACGGCGTCACGTACAGGTTGGATTGGCATTTGGAGAGCCGAAAAATCAACGAATTTCAGCTTCGCGACAGGACCGATCGCCTGGTTCATCACCGCCGAGTTGGTTCCCATCAGATACCGTAGCATCGCGCAGTCGATTGCTTTGTCAGTCAACCAGCTGACCGTTCTTGTTCTCTGCTTCGTCACGCTCCCGATCTACAATCTGATCGGCTCGTTCACCCTCCTGGTGCTCTTTGTGATCCCCTCTGGCCTGGCGCTGGTATATCTCTACCGTAATCTCCCCGAAACGAGAGGTCGCGACGTTCACGATGTGGTGGAGGAACTGAAGAGAGCGACTGGAAGTTCTGTTGACGGAAATTGACGAAGATCTCAGCATACTGTAGTTATAACGCATTAAATCTACTCAGAAAGCAACGCGCGCATCGCTTTCACGCATTCAACAAACTTCTCTTTCTTGAAAAGCAAGAGCAAAAGGCTAAAATGCGCTTGAGATGGTCATTGGACCATTTAAATCCAATGGTTCAGGTGACTGAAACAAATTAAAACAACAAGCAATGCTTCAGCACAAGAATCAATGCGCAAATCGCCATTTAAGAAGACTAGCATAGCCAGTATAGCCAACATCGTGCACGATGGAGAACCCCGCATTCGCTTTCTTGGCGCCTGAAATCGTTTACGACGTCATTGATCAGATCGCCGGACGCTACCGATTCACCGCCGACCACCTGACTCTGTCGCAGCTCGCAGGGACGTGGGGCGATTTCTTCAGAGGTGCTGGCAGCGTGTTCTACACGACCGATGACATTCTCCATCCGAAAACGAATTCTGACCGGCGATGGACGCTCGGAAGAGAGTAATGTAGATGACGCGGAAGTCGAAAAATTGCCGGAAAACATTTATTTCTACGTCAACTGCACGTTCTTAAATTTTGAATATCGATCCTTTGATCTGCTTTGCCGGACTGCGCACCGATTCTACGGACGTTGGCTCGAACTGCGGTTTCGCTTAACTCCTGAAGATCAGAAAGACGAAGAAAGAATGGCGGATTTGCAGCGCTGCTTGGCCGCGATCCAACCGCGGTTCGAGAGAATCGAAATCACCTTTTCCGACGTGAACTACGAAATCCTGAATCCCTACATCGACTTTCTTGTTCGCATGCTGCATTCGCGATTCTTGCGAATACTTGAGTTTGATGACCACGTTCCTTCAAAGTGGCCCATAGATCTGGAGAAACGGCTTCTTCCTTTCTGCACCTCGGATCGATTTCAATTCTTTAGATCCGAACGCAACAGGAGCTACTCGTTGGAGTTCGTTTCGACCGTCTATGAGGCGCTACGAAGCAAGAAATGTCCGTTTGACCTCAAACCACGAGGGTTCAACGTGAAAATCGAGGAGGAAACGGCGAGGCGTTTGGCGGAGAAATACGAAATGAAGGCGATCAAGAACTTGAAATGCTATTTGGACGGTTGGGACATTCGATACTGGAAGCAGGAACCGAACTCGATAACGCCGGAGATCTCGGTGGAACTTTTGCTCACAAGTTATGGGGATAATCGCCCTAGGTGGAAAGCAGAGGTCTTCGCGCATAAATGCAACAACAACAGCCTGGAAGAGGAATACACCATGCGAAATGATGACATGCATCAGCACGCAGAGAAGTGGATGCTGTAAGGGTCTTAGGTTGCTGCTTGTAAGGTATTCTTGCTTCGTCAGCGCCTTGCGTGCGCGCTTACGTCATTTAGGATGATTCACCCGATGCGGAGGACGAGCCGGACGATTCGACGGAATTCCCAACTGCCCAGCGCCGCCACATGGAAGTCGACCACGACCTGCGATCCGAGGCATTCGAAGACGCCGATCGAAACCAATGAGTCACCAATTTCGAAAATATATCGTGTATAAAAGAGAGGAGCGCGGCCACTCTTGGCCGGCCCTCGCACAGTCTGATCCGCTGTTGTGAGTGATTGAAATAAAGAGTTATTGTGACGTCTTGTGTCCTCCCGAGTCTAATTAGTGTACTATTCCTCGCGCAGCATCGACGAACTCTGAGACTGATCCAGGATTGGATTGAAGTACGGTTGGTTTGAAGTTTGAGTGATTGAGTGTCGATCGTTAGGTTGTTGTTACTGACTGAGTCATTAGTGTTGAGATTTAGCGTTAGATTGAGAACTAAGCGAGTTGATATTGAGGACTGTAGCAGATCATTGAGTTGAGAGATCGAAAGTGATCAAGTGAGAAAAGAGTGTAGAGCTAACTAACCACCGAGCGTTAAGTCTTTCTTTTGGTTGTTTAACCAACAAAACCCCCCGTACGTTACTATGCATGAGAATATTCATGGAGTGGACTTGCCCGCTGAGGTTCCGTTCCGACTGAGGAGTGTGAACCCTGCCCACGTCAAAACAGAAGGCTGGTTCACCGCCAACGGCTCGTTCAACGGCCGATGATCTTGTTCGCCTATCATTCCAGATATTGAACCTTTGCCGTTAAAATTTGTTCTTACATGCTGCACGTCTAGACTGAATTGAAGTTAAACGTTGGCCCTTGCAAGTCACCTCCGTGCTTTATCTCTCAAATCCTTGTTTATGACAGCAAACAAGGATCTAATAATTTACTAAAGAGCAATAAAAAGCGACACGAACAGCACTATGATTGATAAGTACAATAGAAGCAGCCACCGCATCCCATTCAATACAGTCCTCCACAGACCAAACGTTGTCGTCAATTTGACAGAGACCTTCACTATCAGAACAACTCTGTTCCAGTTATTCAACCTTTGACGTTAAAAATTCTTAATTTATTCTTGTATTCTATCATTGTATTGTATTCATTCTTCATGTACGTTTACACTGTATTGAAGATAAACCTTTAAAATTATTGAAAATATCGGGAAATAGCATTACTTTGTTCGCATCGCTTTCACGCATTGCTTCTGGTCCATATAAGGCGCGACCACCTGAGCATCCTCAAATCAACTCCAACTGATCCTTCAATCACCATGTCTTCCGTCGAAATGTCTCTCGACCAAATCATCGCCTCGAAGAAGAAGAGCGGCGGCGCCGGAGGGAAATTCCGCGCTTCCGGAAAGCAGCAGCGCCCCGCACTCAAGAAGAACGTTCCCGGAGGCCAGGGAAAGCAGAACCAGGCGCCCGCCACCCGCTCCTCTCCCTCCGACAACCGCGTCGTGCAGATCGACATCAGCAACGTGGCAAAGTCGGTCGTCACCGCCGATCTGAAGGAACTTTTTGCCAATTACAGCCTCACGAACGTCGCCGTCCACTTTGACGAAAACGGGCGCTCGCTCGGCTCCGCCGCGGTCTCTCTCCGCCGCCGCGACGCCACGAAGCTCCTCAACGACTTCAAGGGAATCTCGCTCGACGGCCGCGAGTTCAAGATGCTCCTCGTCGACGACTCCGCCGCCGCCGCTGTCAAGTCGAATCTGCAGCAGAGAATCAGCGGCCAACGCAGCGCGCCGCGTTCGTCCGGCAGAATCACCAAGAAGCGCCGCTCTCCACCGAAGAAGCGCGCGGAGAAGCCGAAAATGAGCGCGGAGCAGCTGGACAGCGAACTCGACGCCTACATGGCAAAGCCAAAGGCGGCGAAAGGCGACGTTCAAATGTCCTGAAATTGATTCTCAATAAAAAAAAACATCAATTTCCCTTGTTGTTCACTTTGACTAGCCGCGCTGAAACACCCGTGAATTTATTGCACAGCAATAGTACAATCAAATCATTAATTTACACTCAAATCCACTCAATTCGAGGCCAAATTACGGGTGACTCTGGTCGTATTGCTGAAAATGAAACGTCGTTTACCCAAAAAGCGTCATTTCAAACCTGAAAAAATCGTACAAGATCCTGTTCATTGAGTAGACCGTCTCCGTCTCTATCGAGCTCCTAAAGCGAAGCGATTCAGCCTTTTTGCTCAAAATCACAAAAATTACCTTAAAGACCGCCGCTGCCCTGTAGGCAATGTGACTTGCGAGAACAGGATCCGGAAGTGACTCGCTGGATCCATTCTTCTTCAAACTACTCATTGTACGCTGCCGCAGACGTTGTTCTCGGCCAACAAGCTGGAAAACAGAGCCTACAAACTCGGAAAATTCCTAAAAATTGAATTATCAGCCTCAATTCAGCTACAGTAACCGCACAGCGTAGTTGATCTTGTCGGAATCGTTTCTAGTCATCAACCGCATCGTCCATTCGGCTTTCGTTTGCGCGTCTTCGTCGTGGAGACGAGAGAGACACTCTATCAGGTCCTGAAATGTGCGAAAATGTGTGAAAGACGAATGTGCGAGGTTTACCAGAAAGGTCAGCGATTCGTTGTCGGAGCTGTGGTAGCTGAAGGCGCGGAACATGCGATCGAGATACGCGTCGCTGATTCGGTTGGGGACGTAGACGCCGAAGAGGCGTTTGAACTCCGCGAGTCCCATTTTGCCCGAAGGACATTCCTAGAATTGTTTAAAAATATTTTGGGTGATTACGGTAATAATAAGAATTTGGAGAATTGCTTTAAATTGAAAGTTTGTCTATTTTATGAGTTCAATGTAACCATTAAGAATAATTCTTTGTGAATTAAAAATCAAGAGTTCAAAAATTTTAAAAAAGAAACTGATTTTTGATCTGCAGAGCCTTTCACGCTGTAATTTAGCAAGCCGTTTTATTGTTCACGTTTTTGATTTGTGTAATTTGTGATGATAATCTCGAAATTTGTGATGATAATCTCGATAATCTTATTTTGCAGCTTTTATTAACCCAGTTCTGCTCTCCGACTCTTCAAAAATTTCAAAACAGCAAACAGAGATGTGAGTTTCAGGCTTTTGAAACAACATCATAAATCAGAGCGGCTTTCGTTTAATGAGTTCGGGCGCGACAGCTGTTTGTCAAACATGAGTTTACTGCACAGTTGCGTTTGAAAGAATTCTGCATCAACCAGAGAATTTATGTGTCGGAAAAAAATTGCCAAAAAAAGCTATTAATTTTAGGCTAGTTAGGCTGCTGTGAGTTCACTTTACATGTGATTTGTGATGATAATCTCAAAAGTCGGCAAAATTTTCTTTCAGGTCAAGCTTGTTGTTGAACGAATTTAAAAAAATGAATTGAAAAATAAAAAACATGAAAATGATTTTCTAAACAAAAACCAGTGATAATAAACTTTAAAATGTCTACAAAAGTTTTAGTTTGAGGTACAAAAAAAATTAAAAATGCTTTTAAAAATTAGAAAAGAAATAGAAAAAATGGATAAATCAGATCAACGTAGTCTCTCAAAGAGCGAATCAAAAATGATTTTAACGAATTGTAAACGTTACATTCATAGCTGTATAAAAAATTCCATTATTTGACTATTTGACAATTTAATTGGATTTCCATTCGAATTCATAATCTGTCATAATTATTTCAAAAATGTTTACAAAAATCTTTATCAATTCTTAAAATAAAAATAAAATAATGTAAAAACTGTAAACTTACATTCTTGAATTTCGCGTAGATGTACTTGATCCACCTCGGATTGAACCGATGTCTTGTGGCAGCCATGATCTCGTGGATCGCGGGAGGACGGATGGTCACTTCGACCTTCATTATCTCCTCGACATCAAAGTCGCTTTCTACAACAAAACGCTCATTGTAAAACATCGTTCGAGGAGGCGGCGGCGGCTGCGACAGCTGCGGCTGAATCAGCTGCAGCGGCGACTAGTGGATAAGATCAGCTGCTTTCGATTAGGCGAATGTGTGACGTTTACGACTTAAGAAGCGAATGGGCAAGTTTTGTGCGGCAGAAACGGCGGTCGAGAATTGCGCGGGAGGGGTGGGACGGCAATCAGTCAGTTTGTTTTGCGGTTTCCGGGCAGACGACCTAATTGGGATGTTTTCGAGACTAAGGATGAGTTGCGCGAGGTTCAACTAGGGAGAGAGGCAAAGGAGCGGAGAATTCGATTTGGTTCGGGAGTGGAAAAGAATGAATTATGCATGTAATGCGCAAGTTGTTCTATTGAAAATATTTTGATTAAAAATTGATTAAACAGCTCATGAAAGTGCTGCCAACGTGCTAAAATTTCTATCGAAATCAGAGAAGCTGAATTTAAAAAAGGGCACCGAGCCTCTAGCCACGAGCCAGCTTGTTGTACGGAAAATCCCATCGAGGCGGTTATCGAGCTGGCCGGCAGAATTAAGTCAATAAAATTAAGTAAATTTTGGCTTGTTTTGGTTAGAAAACAGATTAATGAATGAAATTAATGGAAAATCTCGCATTTCGAAAATCGAACCGGCTTGAAAACATCAATTACTGATTTGCCAAAATTTTATCTTGCCGAGAGCGAGCCGGCCGGTTCAAGCCAGTGATCAAACTTTCTCGTCGGCTTCACTGACAAAAAGAATGGGCAAAAAATTTAAAAACATGGAAACTTGTACATAGTAATAACAAAATTAAAAGTCAAAACTAATCTCTAATTTGACATGCAATTTTTCAAATTCATAATCCAAAATTTCCACCGATTTTCGATTATCACAATTCATGATTGAGCGCATCTTTCTATCTAAAATCTAGTTGAATTCAGAATGTCAGAGTCTGAGGAAAATTTAATTTAATTAAATATGCCGCTTAAAAAGAAGTTGTTCTACATATAAGGAACGTTTCCCTTAAAAAATTGATTAAAAAACTCGAAAAGTGCTGACGAAGCCAGTTATCGAGCTTCATCGCATACCAAAAAATGTAAACACATGAAAACATGTAGTAATGACAAGCAACCTCCGCTACCTCAAAAAAAAATCAAAACAAATTTTGTTGATTTGAAAAAAAAATTAAAACTTGAATTTTTCATGATCTACTGGTTTTCATACAGCTTGGACATCAAGCAATCCGGCTGTGGACCTATAAACTTATCGGCAAAAAAACTTCAAACATCCTACAGCTGTGGTCGTGATATACAAATTAACATCGTTTTATGCATAACAAAAAAACGTGAACGTGAACGTTCATAGCATTATTGCTGAATGAATTTGCTAGTTTCCTACTATGATAAGCTTTGCCTTTCTACAAAAATGAAAAATATTTTGTTGATTAGTAGCTCAATTTCCCAACCCAAAAACCACAATTTTCATTTTTCAATTTTCGTAAAACTGAAGCAATTAGTTTAAATAAATTTCGCTAAAAAATCGCAGAAACTGAAAGCTGGGTAAAATCAAGCCGAATTCTGAAATCTAATAAAGTTTTCACCATTTCCGCATTGCACAACGAAAGCGATCAAATTACGGCGTTTGTGTTTTAAAGCAGGAACTTTAGCATGGCGGTATGGAAAAACGTCAATCACTGTCACGCGGACATCATTAGACCACGTGCTATTTCAACAGTTGCTCGAAAATTGATCTATGATGCACAAAATAAACGTTAAAAATTTGAAAAGCAGAGCCTGTTTGGTGATTAATGTTAAATTGGTAAAATCAACTACAACTGAATTATAGAATAAACTGTATATATGCTAAAATGAGTAAACCTCGGGTTCATGAAATTTTTGAGCCTCTTGTGTGCAACTTTTCCATCTTAATGTCCGCTCATCTAACTTATATATTTGCAGTATATTAAAATCTGTATGGTCTACAAAAAATTAAATGCTGTGAATTTTGAGCTCAACTCTGCAACGTGCTGTTTCAACAGCTGTTCCGATCTAAACTGTTTGATCGGTGATGCACAAAATGTGATTTTTTAAGCGTTGGAAAGAGCCGTCTTTAGCCAAAAATCAAAGTTTTGATCCAGTGATTCTGATGGGATAAGCGTTCCTCGCACCAACGAATTGGTCTAATTCGGTTCAACCCGATTTGAAAAACAAAAATTCATTTTTTACCATCGCCATTGTAGTCAAAAATAAATTTAAAATCATTTCGGACAAGAGATTTTAAGTGATTTCTTAATAGTCGTTTTCTGTCAGCAATCAAAGAAGTTTGGTGGGCAAAAAATAAACCTTCAAGTTAATTTTTTTTGTATCTTGTTATTGCAAAAACGTTCCAGCCAGAAGGCCAAAAATCTTTTAAAAAAGTCGTTTTCTGCGAGCAATCAGTGAAATGCGGGCCTCAGGTTTGCAACGGGCTGTTTTAACAACGGCTCGAGTCTTGGATAGCAGATCTGTGATGCTCAAAATTCACTTAAAAACAGAAAAAACCGACACAAATTGTGTAGATTAGCAACTATAATATTAATTTCAATTTTTTTTTTGAATTTTTTATTTCTATACAAAAAATGTAAAAAAATCCCCTGGAAAAAATTGCAAAAATTTCAAGATTTTTTTCTTCGGGCTAAACTAAACAATGAAACATTACTTGTTTTCTTTTGAACGACTTGCTTGTTACAGTAAGAACGCAATCGGAGATGTCCTATACTGTTGGATACAATAATATTTAAAAAACATACTCTGAAGTTCCTCGTGTAGAAAAATAATTTTAAATTAATCTAGAAAATTAAGCAATAACTGATAGTTACAAAATGCATACAGGTTTGAGTAACAACAAAAATGAGGCTCGACTATATTTCCCGGAAAATTATCAACAAAATTTATTTAATTTACCTCTATTCCACGCCGCTACAAGCTTGGCCGGCAGCGCCACCAAAGCGTCAGTGTAGCGTCGGGCCATTGGTTTGATTTTCGATTTGGTAGAAATCGAACCGAGTGAAGACTCTTCCTGCACCACCTCCAGAGTCACTCGTTGAATCGACCGTCGCATCATTCTTGAAGCAGAAAACGAATACTAGTAGAGCTCGCGGAACTCTTCGAAAGCACAAGATTGAGACGCGTGAACGCTAGGACAGGAAATAGCACCAGAGCGCGAACGACATAAATAGCCCTGCTGCTCTGTGTTACATTCGCTCGAGTTGTCTTTGTGCGATAAGTGCTAATTTAAATGCCGCGCTGTGAGTGCACGTCCGGTGAGAGGTGTATTTTGGACTTGCACTGATCTTGTGTTGAACTTTCAGCCGCGATAAGTGCGGCTGCGAGCACAATTGCTCGAACAAAAATTGGTCGTCGGATTGGTGTTTGGTTCAGTGCGTGTAAAGGACCAACGATGAGGACGGCTACACTTGGAATTTAGATTTAAATATGTAAACATGAAAGAAGCAAACAAAGTAAATTCACCGAAAATACCAGCAAATAACCAGATAACGTTACATAAAAAGAACTAGTCGAGTTCAGATGTTCAAAATGAAGTAAAATCCAAAATTTCAAATTAAAAACATGGATTTTTGAATTTACGATTTTTGAACTTGAGAAAATTAGCAACTCCAAATTGCGAATTTTGCAATTTTAGGTTAAAAGTGGGTTTTTCTTGAAGATTAAAAAAAAATCTGGCTACTGACAAAAAAAACGTCACGTTACATACATAAAGAAATAGTTGAATTTCCGATGTTTGAAATGTGAAGGTTTTCCAGAGAAAGCAGGAAGGCTAAAGGATTGGATTTTTTTTAATCGTCGTGTCTGTCGGCTGGCGATTTGTTGCAATGAAAAACGTAAAATTGGGGCTCGACTAGAAGACTGTATTTCAAATAAATATTGTGTATTTGCTCTTCAATCAGAACTGAACAAGAACACAAAAACGGTTTCCACGCACACGCAGAAGATACCGAAGATATATGATATAGCGAGAAATATACCAAGAATGAATTGGTGCAAACAACATTCAAAAATGTGAAGAGTTCTTTCGGTTCCTTGAAACGTTTGATGAGTCGAAACTTTGTGAGTATAGTGAGGAAACACCACTGGATGCAAAAATAAAAATCACATTTTGGCACTCAAACGCAAACCAAGGTTCTGTTTGTGCCTGCGCAGTTGTTGAGGCTTTAACCGATGGCTTCATGACCGCTCATAATCACAAACATTCACAAAAAGGCGGCCAAACTCACGCGATTCCTCTCCGCTGAGTTTTGGTCTTAGTAGTAGATGAGTAGCAATACAAAAATTAAAACGTAGTTGTTTGCCGTCACCGTTTGTCATTTACACAGATTTTTGGAAGACGATCTGCAAAAATTCTCAACTTTTAAAGGAAACCTAGGCGATTTCTTTCGGTTCTTTGAAACGGATGAAAACACAACTGGATGCAAAAATAGATTCCGTATCCATTAAAACACATTTCTTTTTGCGAAATAAGAAAAAACGAAATTTTCAAAAAATTTTCAGCAAATCTCCAAACAACGATTTTGGGTTTTTAGACGAATTCTGGAGCTGATGTGGTAAGGCAAAAATAGTAGCTCCTATATATTGATTAACAGATAACTGAAATGAAATGATATTGAAAAAATATAAAGAAATCAAATGTATAAATTTAGACATTTGGATATTTGATAATTAAACAAAAATCATAAAATACAGTTGTTGTTAAATACTAATGCGGTGTTGTTTAGCTCAGCCCCAAATTTAGTTCTAGTAATTAAGAATGCATACAACATAGTAGTAGCGCCCTTTGTCGTCATCTACGCAGACTTTTTGACGGTATTCAAAAAACTTTTAAAGAAAACGATTTTTAGAAAATATGAAGCAGACTGGTAATAACAATGTCAGAATCAAACGCACAAGTGACACTAGCCCTCTCGCACTAGCACTAACTTTCAACACGATAGAAGCAGAGCAGCTGACAGAGAGCAGACTCACTGAGATCCGTTGGCGTCATATCAATGACATGTTATTATGCTCCCAGGCAAGTGAATGCTTTCAATCAAGTTTAGTGCGGATGAATCTAAACTCGCGTGAAGTTTAAAAATCGATATTTTAGAATTGTTCTTTTTGTCATGTTTTAACAGATGGTGAAGAAATTATTAAAACTAGCAAAATATGAGCGCATCCAAAAATTTCTTTAGTAAAATGCTAATTAGAAAGGAGACACTGTCATCAATGACTACTGTTCTCAGATGAAAGTGAAAGTTCGCATACTGGGTATATCGGAAACGCTTGAATTTTTAGTTTTTCAGAATTTTAGACGGCAAAGGTTGCGGTTCGATTGCTTGACCCATGGCTATTAGTATTACATGTTTGTTCTTGTTTGGTCCAAACCCGCATAATTGATTGTGATGCCATGCAAGTCCTTGGCTACCTCGAATTATTCGGAAAAAAATACTCCGCTTTGACGCTAAACAGCCGAGAGAACAAAAAAATGAAACAAAAATTTAATTGTATTAATCTATTTTTAATTGCTCGAATTGAAAAGGCAAAATTAAAACTAATGGATCAGGAGCTGGTCTTATCGACTAAAAAACAAAAATGCTCTTTCTTTAATAATTCGCCGAAACAAAGGTAAAACAATAAATTCGTAGATCACAAACACAACTGTTGACTTTCAGCTCTACGTTCACTTTTAGTTTCATTCAGCATACCAAAGCAGTTGAAATAATCAAAATGTCGGCAGAAAATTACAAAAACTTAAAGAAAAGAATCAATTTATAAACAGAGGCTTGGTGCGCAAATTGCGCTTAAATGCTAGGCTAAAAGCTTTCTCCAAAGTTAAAATCAAAAACTTCAAAGAAAAAGCTCTTTCTTCAGGTTTGACGGTGGTACCGTATGACAATGCGCTTCTATGATAAGCAATGAACTTTAAAAGCGAAAGAGCAAAAAAGTGCAGATCACAGACCTCGTTCAAAAATTACTATATTTTGTGGCTTATTGACTTCTCGCGCTGGGTTTTTAACGCTGGTAGCTACATATTAATTTCAAAATTCCTATAAAAGACTACAAAAATTAAAAGAAAAGAATCAATTTATGTGAATTAAATAGTTTAATGCTGCTAAAATCATCGGAAGTTTTCGTCGTAAACAAGCGTTCAAAGCGCTTAAAGAAAACGCAAATATTTAAAAAATGCTAATTGAAACATTAAATTAATCGATTTCTGCACATTTTCTGGAGCTTTGCAATAATAACTGTCAATAATAACGTGCAAAAATAACTGTCAAATTTTAAATGAATTTCCAGGCTATGAGGATTCAAAAATGCTCTTTCTTTAATAAATCACAAAAACAAAAGGAAAACAATAATGCGTAGATCACAAACACAACTGTTGACTTTGAGCGCTGAGTGATCTAATTGAAGATCGTCAAAAAAATGTCACAAATCTATTGACATTTCATCTGAATTCTCAAACACCAGAGCAGCTGACACAGACACGATGATGTGTTCTAGCGTGGGGTTGACAGATTGGGCCGCTCCGCCTGCAAATGACGGGTGCATAGTATCAAAGACCGTTAGACTGAGTGAGTGGAATAGAGGGATAGCGGCCATTTATGGAATGAAAGATGACAAAAATGTTGTTGTTTTGCTCTTCACGAAATGTGAGATTTTAAGAACGAAAAGGACCTGGAAATGTGTCACGTTATCAATAAAGATATTTTAAGCAAAAAATTTAGTTTTGCCCGGATCGATCTGGATAATTTCAAAAAATAAGAACAATGCATTGCCAATGAAGACAATGAACATGAAAAAAGGTTTTAAAAAAAGATTAATAAGTAAAGATGGACAGAATAGGCCGAATACAAGGGCTGTCCAAGACACACATTTTGCTCTTCATGAAAAAGTGTGATTTCAGAAATTTTGAAAATTATAATTTCTAATGTCGTGTCTTCATTAAACACACACATTACTCTTGATCAAAAAAAAGATCATTTTTGCCCGGTTTGAACCGGATAATTTTACAAATTGAAGAGGTCAAAATTAAGTACATGGTCAAAAGTACATACTCGGTGACAAAAATGTTGTCGTTTTGCTCTTCATGAAAAGTGAGATTTTCACAATGAAAACGTGTCACGGAAACTTTATCAATAAAGACCCATATTTTAAGCAAAAAAAAATTAATTTTGCCCGGATTGATCTGGATTATTTCAAAAAAATAAGAAGAATGTATTGCCAATAAAGGCAATGAACACGCAAAAATTTTTAAAAAAGGTTTTAAAAAAGTTTAAAAAAAGGACAGAATAGGCCGCTCCGCCTGCAAATAGCGGGTGCACAGTATTAACGGACGTCATGATGAGTGTATCAACCTCCTTAGCAGCAATATCAGAGCTGTCCAAGGTGAGATTTCAGAAATTTTGTCCCCATTAAACGCGAACATCAATATAGTTGATCAAAAAAATCATTTTTGCCCGGATTGAACCAGATTTTACAAAGTGAAGAAGACAAAAGTAAGTACACATGGCCAACTATAACTATCTACGTTGAGAAAAATGTCATTTTGACTCCTCGGCTTCACAGATTTGGTTCGAAGAAATCAACAAAAATCAAAAATCTCCTCACCTTCATTCTTGTACAGTATTCGAAACTGAACTGATCGGATGCTCCAATAGAGCCGAGTGAACAGATGGTCAACGAATTCGACTCCGAAGAGTGGTCGAGGATTGTGGTAGAGGCGACGGAGCTCTTGGAAGAACTAGAAATGTAGCATTGAATTCATGCAAAATAGGCAAACATTCCACCATTTAACGTAAATTTTCAGTTATTGTAGCAAAAACCGCACAAAATTGAATTTGATTTTTTTCAATTTGGAAAATACTTTTAAAAAGAAAACAATTGTTCAAAAATTGGAGACTTCATGCTACGACTGCAACCATCAAAAAATCACTCTAGAAAAGCACTCAATGGACGAGATGCCGAGTCGCAAAAATGAAAAACAATAAACAAATTTTAGAAATTTTGCACCCGAGATCAAATAGTTAAATCTAAATTTAAATCAAAATTAAATCCACTGCTCTATATCAATTTTGTTTTTTTACTTTTAGTTTAATAAATTGGAAAATAACAACAGAAAATTCCAAGTTGGGTTGAGTAAAAACGGCAAAACAAAAATGTGAAAAAACGCGTGTTTCAGATGAACTGAAAGGCTAAGCAACAGATTTGAATGACATAAAATGAAGTAAAATCGTTGTAAACCGATGTAACGTTGTAAAGTTGTACAATTTCAAGCGGTAAAACAGAAAATTGTGTTTTACTTGATTTTTAAAAAATTGAAAGTTGATTGTCTGCTTATTGAAATAGATCTGATCCAGCAACGTATGCATGGTTAAAATTGTTTAAAAAAACGCGACACTTTTCTGCTACGACTGTTTTAACCATCAATAAATAGCTCTTTAGAAACACTCAATGGTTGAGAAGCCAAAACGCAAAAATGAAAACAAGAAATTTCGCAGCCAAAAAGAAATCAAAAATGGCAGAAACGCGTCACTTTTCTACGGAAATGCAGCAACTAATTTAGAAATTCGAAAATTAAACTGAATTTCTAGTCGAAAACACCAAAAAAAATGCTAGCGATTTTGGAAAAATAAGATGGAAGCAAAGCAAAAAAAGAACAAAAAATATATAGTCGGCGCCGCTTTGTGGTTCCCGGGCTCCCACGCGGAAATCGGTAAATAATTGGGAAAACATCACATTATTAATTTTCGGTCCGCGGAGAATTTACACTGTAAACGCCGACTTCGCTCATTAAATTGGTAACAACTTTGGCTCCAAGGATCAAATTAAAAATCAATCTTACAAAATTAAAGGGCAGGCTCTCAGCTACCAAAAGCATAAGCAAAAATTTCAGCAATAAGAACAATAGCAACCAAAACAATTGTATTTTCTACGGAGATTCCGCAAATATTGTCAAAAATTAGAAAATTAATTCTAATTTCGGTTTACCGCAGAGTACCAAAAATGCCGGCGTTTTTAGTAAATAAAGCTTTAAATTGCGTATTAGAAGTTTTTCTAAAAATAATTAAAATAAATATAAATGAAACGTGTCATACCGATGGTTATGTTGCCAAAAATACGAAGAAAAATGAATAATTTAATTTTTTATTTTGATTACAAAATGAAATTCTAAAAGTTGACCAACGCGATCAAAAATCCTGTTTTACTCAATACATACCTGATCAGCTGTCCTTTTCTTCTTCTTTGCCTTTGCATCATACGACGCGCTTCCTTAAAGCCAATGATCTTGACGAAAAATTCCCCAATTTACCTTCATCCGTAGGAAATGGAACGGCAGTGAATTTCATCTCTCTCAAGCTCTTCAATGAATGCGGGCGGAATGAATGTGGAGAGGTGAGAAGATGGCGAGTGAGTGAGCGGGGAGAAAAGTTGGAGTAGAAAGTGGGAAGACAAAAGATAGATTGATGATTGCACCTTCGATCGCCGGCGGAGATCGGAAAACGCGCGTGGAGGGGAGCGCCGAGCGAGGGTGTTTGTTATTCTCAACATTGTGATTTATCGCCTCCACCAGGCAATTAGTATCTTCGCATTGTTCGCTCTGTGTTTTGTGGTGTTTTCGGGGCGCGCTTAGAGATAGATCAATCAAAAATTGTAAATTATTGGACTTAAAAGACCCGAATTTGGCTCAAAATGTGTGACCCTTAATTGTCGGTGTGTGGCCCTAAATTTCAAAATTAAAGAATAAATGAAAAAACGCCTTATAAGCCACTTATACATATAGAGAAGTAAAAGAGGCTAGAGCAGAAGTGATAACACCTTGTTGACTCTAACTACAGACTGTTGCTCTGTGGTTGAGAGGTAACGCATCAGACTTTAATTTTTGACGTCCTGGTTCGAATCCCCGAGCGTGAAATAATTTTTTTGTTTTAAACTTTGTGTGTGGCAGTAACTCTACCGAAGCTTCTGCAAGCCTAAACCGATAAGAACAGCGCTATAAATTCACAAAAAGTGCTCTTTGCATTACAGCAATCTAACCGATCATAAATCGCGACTACCTGGCTGTTTTTTTCACCCACAGACCCTCCAAACAGCACGTATCGTTGCGTTACATGGCCATCAAAGCAGAGAGTACCTTTACCTGGTGATAAGACGACCGCCCAGCTTTAGGATTCACCTGGATTCTACACTTTCACTCTGTTTACCAGAAGCGATCAAAGCGTATGTGTGGTGATCATTCTGTCTGGAAGTCTGAAAACTGAGATAAACCGTTGACAGAATGACAGCGCGATCTGTTATCGATGTCTTTGTGAAGCAAATGGACGTGTGACTTTGTTGATTTTTGACGGAGAGCTGCTGTCTCTGCAAAACTGCTGCTGATAATGGTCATTTGCAAACAAAACCGTGCAAATGGATAGAACGAACAAAGAAATGAAAATTAGCTCGTCTTGAAATAATTACATCCCGATTGATCACTGTGTCACTCTCAATTAAAAGCTGGAAAAGTATTCTTTTGAAGCAACAAAAATCGTTTTAGAAAATATGCGTTCTAGCATGCTTTGAGACAGCGATCAGCTCGTGACCAAAAGCGACCCAAGCAAACTTAAATCAGTTAAAATTTGGACTTTGAAAAATGTGTCTCAAAATTTCTGGGAACAAACGTTGGTCCTCAAGGTCTGTGCAAAACTGATAATGATCATTTGCAAACAAAACCGTGCAAAAGAGTGACAGAAAAACTTACAAAAAAATAAAGATTTGGTGGTCCTGAAGCGAATACAACCCGGTTGATCACTCCCAATGAAATCTCCAATTGGAACAAAAATCGTTTCGTTTCTCTTAGGTAGCGACTAGCTGGTTACCAAGCGCGACCATTGCTAACTTCAATTCGTTCAGCGCAATCAAAACGAGCTGAAATTTGGACAAAAAATCGTCCTGAAGCGACAGTAATGAATGAATACGTCGTTCGCTCGGTTGCCAACAGACGCAAGTGTGAGCCAGATTCATGCAAAAAGTTTGATTGCGTTTTGGCATAGTTTGTGCAATGAATGACTAACAAGCCATTGTGAGCCATTTGGTGATCATCTAGTCGTTTTAAAGGTCAAAGTTCCACTTTTCGTTGTTTTTGCTTCCTCAATTTTCAGAAAACACACCGTCGCTGATAACGTGAACTTGCTCGTGTGCTCCTAATCTCGCTTGTTTTGATGATGAGAACGTGTCACGTGAAACGAGCAACGGCGAATCCTGCGAAAAACAAGAATTGCAGTCTGGCGATCAAAACAGATAGTCATTGATCGGGTGATTAGCCTCCAAACCGACCTCCCATCGTGGAATCACATTCTGCAAAGGTCATTTCATCGGTCTGACTCGACAGCGCTGAGAACAAAGAGATGATTGGGTTAGTGGTAAACACCTCGCAAGTCAAAGTCTCCTGGTGCTTGAACTGCGTAAGTCATTATTAGGGTGATTCTGACGTGCGTGCAGCTAGCCGAGTGGCTGTCAAACGAAAGATTCATTGACAGCTCCATTTGTTATGACCGTCGGTGAAAAACGAGCGGAACAATGGCACTTCCTACTGTCAAAACGGAATCAAACAATCAGTAAATGTCACTTTTTGACATATAATACGATCACTCCAGCATTACATGGTCGTTTTTAGCAACAAATACTTTCATGCTAATGTCGGCATTTCAAGCTAATGTCAAGCTTTAATGTCAAATGTCAAGCTGCTAATGTCAAGCTCTAATTGTGGAAATTCATGTAATTACAGTCGATAAATATCAAGATTGGGTGTTTTTGAGACAACTCTACGTGATGTACCTGCTCGAGCTCGAACATGCGAACTTTGTCAATTAAAAGAACCGAGCTCAAGCAGATTCTCGCAGTTCTGTTTCGCCTTTGTCAAGAGAACAAAGAGAATGTCCTCGATGATAACGTGCAATGCATGTACCGTTGGTCGTAAGAAGCAAAAACAACTGAATTGGAGCAGACCGGCAACTGATAGGAGAGCTGGAAGGTGATCTCTTAATTCTAATTCATTTGAAGGTCCTAATGACTTGGTTTCGAGTTCAAAGGACAACTTTTACGCGATTTTTAAGGATTTGATATGTGAAGCAGGGAAGCCCCGCGACGGAATGGCGCCTGATGCTTTGATTGACCACTGATATCACTAAAAGGCACGATATTGTAAATGAGAATGAGAACGTCAGTAGACTGGAAATCCAAAATCTATTTCTGCTTGATTGTAGTCTTCTTTGCAGAGCAGTTTTTAGGTTAAACCGTCCTTTAGGGCTGATAACGTATGCGTGCATTTAAGAGATCTTTCCAGCGGGCGTCGGTAAAAACACCCCTAACAGAGGAGTGCGATAATCTAACCAATCACACATCGATTTCTCTGTTTTGAGCGAGCGGTAGAGTTAGACCACAGATTGAAAACCGCAAAAAAGAGACAAAACAAGGATTTTCTGTGGTAACACGATGTGAAGCCGAGTTTAAGACGTTTTAGACTGAGAATGTCTTGTAGAGACCACTTTGTTTGATCTGTCTGCGTCAACTTTATTTACAGTTAGTACAACGCGATGATACCTAACTCGAAGTGATAAGACACCCGGACCCGACGCGATGATAACTCGTCTCCGGTGGCTTTGATCTCTCGGGCGAGTAGAAAACAACTGTCGGTCGAACGGAGTGGTTGGATGTTCACAGAGGGAGCGAGAAGAACAGATCAGAACTCAAGGTCAAAACGTGGCGTTCCGAGAACAATTTGTTCTCCGATCTGCTGGGCTCTGTGCAACGACAGTACATGTTGCTACGGGTCAATCATTTCTTCACCTCCTTACCGTACTTTCTGCGTACAGAGTACGCGAGTTTCAGTGATGTGACCCTAAAAATGACTATTGGAAATCGATAACGAACGTCTGAACTTTACCATAAATTTTCAATATTTTGTTAGAGCGATTACGAACAAACAGTTTGGCCCACATTGTCCGTCGTTCACTCAGAAATTTTATCTTAAGAGGGTCTCGACACGATAAGCAATATTTCATGCGTACATTAGGAGATTTCATTAACGCCGTGATCACCTAGCGAGGCCGCGAGCGTCTGCCAAATATCTACGCTAAAAGCGAACTTCTGAACTTTACGATTGGTTCAATGTCGTGCTTGAGGAGAGCATTGATCAGTTTATGGTAATGCTCTACTCCTTCGGCGTTCACGTTGACCGGCGTTCCGTCGGAAAGAATTCGCGACCACGACATCGAGAAACAATAACTTTTGAGCTGAAATTGAAATTCAGTGGTCTCGACACGAAAATGTTCAATTCAGGCTTACATCAAGTTTTTTCTTCAAAAATCGTGTCTTTATCGTGCTTGTAGTCAGTGTCACAGACGACATTACCTAGGATGGACTTGAAGGAATCGTTTCCGATCAACCCAGCTCAACTTCGAGGGTCTCGCCACGAAAATCAACATTTCCGGCTTTCACTGAACGAGATTTCACGTCTTCCTCGTCTGCAAACGTAGACTGCAAGATTGCAACATTCAGACAGTCTGTGTCTGTCGCAATTTCTCCGATTTGTGCTCCTTTCATTCATCACGCAGCTCTAAAAACTCCATTTTCGCGTCTGGCGACCTCTCGAACGAGCGTCCGTTGTTACAACCGTCTGAAACCGTTCAGATCTTGAAAAAAACACGCGATTGATTCAAATTCCGCTTCCTTATCGCTAGTGGAGACGGGGCGTTGCCCTCGCTCAAAGATAAGCCATTTCGCTTCATAAAAGGACCCCCAACAGCGCTGTTGGCATAGCAAGCAACGCGATGCGTCGCCTTGTCCTCCTGCTCGCCGCTGTGAGCTGCGCCCTCGGGCAGCCGTTGGACCAGTTGGCCCTGAAGATGCCCGCGAACTTCACCTGGGCCGCCGCTACGTCCGCCTATCAAGTTGAAGGTGGTCTGATTGACACAGGTACCGTAATCTCGCGGTGTTTTACGGTAATTGAGGGGTTTCTTTTAGGACGTGGATTGAGTATTTGGGACCGTTTCCTGCAAGTCCATCCTCCGCCCGGCGGTGGCAACGGTGATGTCGCCTGTGACACGTATCACAAGTACGAGGAAGACGCGATTTTGATGAAGAAACTTGGTGTAAGCGTGAATTGTTCATTTTCCTGTCAAGACCCTCGAATTTCAGCTCAAAAGCTATCGTTTCTCGATGTCGTGGTCGCGAATTCTTCCCGACGGAACGCCGGACAACGTGAACGCCGAAGGAGTCCAGTATTACCATAACCTGATCGACGCTCTCCTCAAGCACGGCATTGAACCAATGGTAAAGTTCAGACGTTCGTTTTTTGCTTCTATTTCTTGATTTTCAGGCCACGCTGTACCACTGGGACCTCCCCCTCTCGCTCGGCGACCGCGGCGGATGGTTGAACCGCGAAGTGGTCGACTGGTTCGGCGATTACGCGCGTTTCTGCTACCGGGAGTACGGTAGCAAGGTGAAGAAGTGGATCACTCTCAACGAGCCGCACACGCAGACCGTCTACGGCTACTGTGGCCAGGTGAACGCGGGTCACGCGCCCGGAGGATTCCAGCAGCAGTGCGAGTGGTCGCAGTACATCGTCGGGCACAATTTCAATCTCGCGCACGGCCGCGCCGGCTCCATCTACAAGAAGGAGTTCCAGAAGGAGCAGCAGGGCGTCGTTGGGCTCACGCTGAACGCGATCTGGTACGAGCCAATGACCGAGGAGGTCGGCGACGTCAAAGCGGCGAATCTGTGCTTCGAGTCGATGTTTGGATGGTTCGCGAATACGGTATTCAGCGCGGAGGGCGATTATCCTCGGGTGATGCGCGACAACATGGAGCGTCTGAGGAAGTTGGAAGGACGATCGACTGCGCGTCTTCCGCGCTTCACGCAGAGCGAAATCGAGGAGATGCGCGGCTCCGCTGACTTCCTCGGTCTCAACTACTACATCTCGCTCGTAGCCTCGAGCAACATGTCGCTGCAGGAGCCCAGGAGATCGCCGAACATGGACAGCACGTGGGGAAAGGACGTAGGCGTTTACATGTACGCCGATAGGAGCTGGAAGCAGTGAGTTAATGCCTGTTCTTTGCCGTTTGATGTGACGATTGCTTGTAGGATGGGTGGAGACGACCCGAGAGGCTGGATCCGCTATCACCCTGAAGGCTTGCGAGGAATTCTGAACTTTGTCCGCAAGAACTACAACAACGTTCCGGTGTACATCACGGAGAACGGCGTCATGGACACGCCTGGCGAGGGAATCGAAGACGTTTCGAGAATCTTCTACGTGAAGGGACATCTGGCGAATGTTCAGAAGGCGATCGTCGAAGACCACTGCGACGTGCGCGGCTACTACTTCTGGAGCCTGTTTGACAATTTCGAGTGGCACGCTGGATACACAGAGCGCTTCGGAATGTACCACGTCGACTTTAATTCGCCCAATCGCACCAGAACCCCGAAGGCGTCGGCCAAGTGGTACAAACGGTGCATTGAGAATGACGCTGTTGTGAATTGAGCGGAATTTCTGTAATAAATCGTGGTTGTGCCATCAGCAGCGGTCGCAAGCGAGAGCAGGGCACAGCGTTGCCTAACAATCAAAAATGAAACTCAAAAACAAACTTTTGAACATTACCATTAGATTGAGAACAAACCACATCGAGCAGATAGCCTCCTCGGTCATTGGCTCGTACCAGATCGCGTTCAGCGTGAGCCCAACGACGCCCTGCTGCTCCTTCTGGAACTCCTTCTTGTAGATGGAGCCGGCGCGGCCGTGCGCGAGATTGAAATTGTGCCCGACGATGTACTGCGACCATTCGCACTGCTGCTGGAATCCCCCGGGCGCGTGACCCGCGTTCACCTGGCCACAGTAGCCGTAGACGGTCTGCGTGTGCGGCTCGTTGAGAGTGATCCACTTCTTCACCATGCTACCGTACTCCCGGTAGCAGAAACGCGCGTATTCGCCGAACCAGTCGACCACTTCGCGGTTCAGCCATCCGCCGCGGTCGCCGAGCGAGAGCGGAGGTCCCAGTGGTACAGCGTGGCCTGAAAATCAAGAAATAGAAGCAAAACTGAACGTCTGAACTTTACCATTGGTCATGTCATTGATTCAGACCACATCGACCACATCGTGGATCAGAACAGCTTCTCCGGAGTCGTGTTGTCCGCCGTTCCGTCGGGTGACTATAGCAGCTGAAAATCGAAGGTTTACCACATGGAAATCGATTTGCCAAGCGTGCACACGCGCCAGATGAAGATTCAGGCCACCCTCCTTCAATAGTTAACGCCGATCACCATCCTCGCCCTTCTCATTAGCTCTCAAGACCCAAATCAGCTCGCTTGCAGCCTCCGGAAACCAATTCCACTAAAAACCGTCAATCATCTTTCGATGAAAACTCTCGGACAGCGCAGTCACTCCGCTTCCTCGCGCACGAATCCGCGCAAACAGAGAAGAAGCCGTCCGCCGTCGTCCCGTAAGTGATAGGCAATCAACAGCTCCGCCGTCGCCAAAGACAATCGACTTCTCGCTCTCGCGCGCGCTCTAGAACAAACAGAATGTGTCAAAGAGAGTTTTTAATCGCCGCGGAATGCCGCGCAAAAACTGGTCAATGAGTAAACAAGCGATTGGTATAAAAGCGGGTCGCTTCCACCTATCGGACATCTTATATTCACCGACCGAACGACGTGGAAAATGGTCTCCTTCTTCGTGTAAGTCTACCGTAATCCGCTCTCTCTCCGCACACACAGCACACCGCATTTAGACTTGCTCTCTTGGCTCTCGGAACCGCCAACGGCCAATATCTGTATCCTTCGCTCTTCGGAGGACGATACTACGCCACCGCACCAGCGGTCATGCCGGCGCCTTGCGCTGTGCCGCCGTGTATGGCGCCCGGTCCAGTCTACGCTCCACCTCCACCACCGCCGGTTGTCGCCGCTCCTCCATGCGCCATGCCTCCTTGCATGGCGCCCGCCCCGATGCCGGTGGTCGCCGCTCCTCCAGCTCCGATGCCGTTCCCGCTCCTCTTCCCGTGCCCGCCGCCTATCCAGTTCCTGTTGCCGCGCCAGCTCCGGTCGCCTGTGCCATGCCCCCGTGCATGGCCCCCGCTCCGGTGTACGCTCCTGGACCTGTTTATGCGCCCGCTCCGGTCCCCTACATCCCGGCTCCTGCCCCACTTCCCGTCGTCGCTGCACCGCCAGCTTGTGTCGTCCCTCCATGTGCGGCCGCGCCTCTCCCGGTCGTCGCTCCAGGACCCGTGTACGCACCAGCTCCGATCTACGCTGCTCCCGCTGCTATGCCTATGGTGCCGCGTTCGCGCCATTCGCTCAGCGCGCAATGTTCATCGGATCGAACAAGAACAAGGCGAAGAAGGAGGAGTGAGGAATCGATGAGTGGATGTGTTTATGTCTGTACATTCTGACTACAAGCCAATTTGAGTAAAGTGCATTGAAATTATCCCCGATTGACACGAGCGAGCGGAGTATGTGGGGAGGCAGGGAGTCAGAAGACTTCTTTTGATAACAACTGAAGCAAGGGAGCCTCGAGTGAATGCATATGAGCTCTGAAATGTGGAGTTTACAAACCATTTGGGCAGGAAGGTGATGCAGAGATTGTAACCGCATTGGCCTTTTCGAGCGTTCGAGCACAAGCTACAGAGAATTAACCCGAAGATGTGCGGAGAATCGATCTCTCGATTTCTTTGGAATTCGCGTTGTTCGTCCTTTCATTTTCGAGAATTCGCAACCAGGAAAATGAGAATCAACATGCTGTGAGCTGAAATTCAAGAGTTACAACATGAAAATCGATATTGAAGGCTTACAGAAATCTTCCGTGTCCTTATGGTAAGCGCTACACACTGAATCACCGTTTGCCTTCAGTCAACAGAGCGCGATTCGTTCCAGTTCCAGAGCCTGAAATGACAAATTCGTGATATAAAGATGCTAAAAATAGCCACACTGACCTCCTTTTGAGTGCTAGCATGGCCGTTTAACGAGAAGTTCCCACATTCCATCAACGCGCGCGGCCTTTGAGTACATTGTTTGCACTTTGAACAAGAACAAAGCGCGAATTACTTGTTTGACCACTGGGCGGAACATGTTCTTCCAGTGTAATTCCTTATATTTAAGCACAGCGCATGCTTCTTCGTACATCATTCTCCCACAATCATCATGAACAGCCGGTACAGCTCCCGTTCACTTTGATTTGATTCAAAATTCCTCGATTTAGAATTCTCTCCATCATCGCCGTCGTCCTCCTCGTTGGATGCGCTTCTGGACAATTCGCTGCGGTATGAAATCCTGAAAATTCCAATTTAAAACGAACTGCAGTTTCAGTGGCCAGCAACGAGTTACTCACCGTTCCTTCAAGCTCTCCTGGCTCCACTGCAGCATCCAGTGATTCCGATGCACGGAGGCCGCTACTACGCTGCAACTGCTCCGTTTGCGGCTCCTGTGATTCCCGGACTCTTCGCAGCCAACATGGTTCCTCGAGTAATCCCACACGGACCTCCGCAAGTTGTCTCCTACAGCCCGGCGATGAGATTCTACGGCTAAATTATTTATTTTCACTGAAAAGGAAATAAACTTATTGAACATATCGAGAAATAGCATTACTTTGGTCGCATCGCTTTCACGCATTGCTTCTGGTCCATATAAGGCGCGGCCACCTGAGCATCCTCAAATCAACTCCAACTGATCCTTCAATCATCATGTCTTCCGTCGAAATGTCTCTCGACCAAATCATCGCCTCGAAGAAGAAGAGCGGCGGCGCCGGAGGGAAATTCCGCGCTTCCGGAAAGCAGCAGCGCCCCGCGCTCAAGAAGAACGTTCCGGGAGGCCAGGGGAAGCAGAACCGGGCGCCCGCCACCCGCTCCTCTCCCTCCGACAACCGCGTCGTGCAGATCGACATCAGCAACGTGGCAAAGTCGGTCGTCACCGCCGATCTGAAGGAACTCTTCGCCAATTACCGCCTCACGAACGTCGCCGTCCACTTTGACGAAAACGGGCGCTCGCTCGGCTCCGCCGCGGTCTCTCTCCGCCGCCGCGACGCCACGAAGCTCCTCAACGACTTCAAGGGAATCTCGCTCGACGGCCGCGAGTTCAAGATGCTCCTCGTCGACGACTCCGCCGCCGTCGTCAAGTCGAATCTGCAGCAGAGAATCAGCGGCCAACGCAGCGCGCCGCGTTCGTCCGGCGGAATCACTAAGAAGCGCCGCTCTCCACCGAAGAAGCGCGCGGAGAAGCCGAAAATGAGCGCGGAGCAGTTGGACAGCGAACTCGACGCCTACATGGCAAAGCCAAAGAAGGCGGAAGGCGACGTTGTCATGTCCTAAATTGATTCTCAATAAAATTTCATTACAAAAACCATTTTCATTCATACATTGCACGTTCGCACGTTCACAACACGCCGGCAGCCGAGAAATTGAATCGACTTTACACGCGTCTGAAACTTGGGAGTTGCGTTGTTCCAACGCAGAGTATATTCTTCCCGAATGCCACGCGCGCTTCGCGTTCTCCGATGCCAGTCAGATGCTGCGCGCGCTGTTAATTCAACTGCCGCAGTTCCGACACGATGCAAACAGCTGAAGCACATTCTCCTCTTCAAACTCGCATGTTTTCATTCCCAACTCACAACTCAATCGCGCTGCTGTTTGGCGCTTTCGTTGTCGGACCAATTCGCTCACAATAGCCAAAGACAGGAAATCGTGCGCATGCAACAGTGCAAACAAACAACTTTTCCTCCTCAGATCGGTTTCCTCTGTTTTCGTCGTCGCATGTGGAAACGCAAACAAAGAATTAGGCGCAGCCGCGGCTGACCGGTAGAGTCGCGCGCGAGCCTCGATTTAATGCAAACAAATATTCAAAAATTCGGTGTTGCGACGCGCGCGATGAGGCGAATGACGACAATCGACCGTTTTTTGATGCGATTTTCAAAAACCTCGCGCCACGCGGTGACACTCGGAGCTGCAGCGTCCAAGTAATTCTCGAAATCTTTTGTTTTTCGCTACTTTTCGCGACGCTCCGAAGCGCAAAGTGGGTGCTAATGTGGTCAGCCGGTTCGCGCGCTCGAAGAGGGCCGCTGGCGCGCGAATCCTGTTGTCGCCTTTTCTGTTTGCTCAACAAATCGTCGACGGCGAGTATTTAAGACTTCGACCAACGATGGATTCTTCACTTCATTGAGGCAATCCGTTCCCCGGTGCTCCTTCCTTCGCATTATGCACTCCTTCAGCGTGTAAGTCCCGCAGCTGCCGCCGTTCAGCTCGTCTCAATCTCCCATTTTCAGAATCGTTCTTCTCTCGGCACTCGCTCTGTCGCAGGCGCAACTTGCCGCGTGGCCAGCGACCAGCTACTCGCCATACTTCGAGGCGCTCTTCGCGCAGGCATCGAGACCCGTGCTCGCCGTGCCATCTGGACCTGGAGTGCAGGCTGCCGCCATCCCTGTTCCTGCTCCTGTGCCCGTTCCGGTTGCTGCAGCTCCCGCTCCCGTGTTCGCCGCTCCTCCGCCAGCTCCAGTGTTTGCGGCGCCACCTCCGGCCTACGCTCCAGCTCCTGTCTTCGCTGCTCCGGCTCCAGTTTTCGCTGCGCCTCGTCCGGTCCTTACGGCTCCCGCACCGGTCTTCGCTCCTCGTCCGATGATCGCCGCTGCTCCAGCTCCGATGTTCGCTCCTCGTCCGATGGTCGCCGCTGCTCCCGCTCCAGTCTTCGCCGCTCCTCGCCCGGCTCCGATGTTCGCCGCGCCTGGTCCGGTTGTTGCGCCAGCGCCCATGTTCGCTCCTCAAGTTCTAGCTGCCCCCGCTCCAGTTTTCGCTGCCGCCCCGGCTCCCCTCGTGCCTGCCTATGCTCCGTTCGCACGAGCAGCTGTGCTCTATGGGTCGTCAAAGTCAAAGAAGAACTGAAGCTCGCTGAAGTATCAGGATTTGCCTCAAACCACAATTTCACATAATTTATTGTGAATTTTCTGTCTATATCTGATAAAGAACCTATTTGCTCAGCAACGTTGCATTGCGCTGAGGTTCCCGTCGAGACACAGAACGTGGAAGCCTCGCAAACGATCGTTTTCCAGACCGTGCGGCTCAGTCTCAGTGAATCACATCTGCCAGCGGCGGTCAGGTCGTTTCGATTCGTCCCGGATTATGCAGATGCATCTTGTGACTCTCATCGTTCTTTTGGCCTCGTGGCGCTCGATGGCCCTCCAGAGTAAACCCACAATCGGCGATTTGTATGTTCTTTATTTCTCGGGTTGTTGTTTGAATTTTTGTGTTTTCGTATGGCTCGGATCGTTGTTTCTCTGATTCCAATCTAGGCGCGAACGCTCATCGTGAGGTACATAGAAGAGGAAGCCTCTGATTCTCGCGAAAAATCGCAATTTTGCCGATTGATTCATTGCTGCTGTGGTTATTCGCGCTAATTTCATTTCATTTTCAGTTTTCTGCTGCCACCCAGACATGTGGATGAAAGATTTGGCTGCTCTCGCATTCAATTGTGGCCAAGAAACATGACCACGCACAACACCACGGAGGTAAAGGAAGAAAGCAATGAGCGCATCAATTTAGCCTTCGTCAATGCCAACACGAATGAGTGCCGCGTGCCTGGCACACTGTAAGTATCGCTTTTCCGGTTTCTAAATACCACGTTTCATTCATTCCAGGGTGTGTCTTTGTTATTTGGACCCCAAAAATGCGATGATTCGGAGACGCAAATTGAAAGAAAGTAATCTGTGCGGCGTTCAAGAGAGTTTCATTTGTATTGAGCAGAGAAATCATCTGAGTAAGATTTCAATTTTTTTGGCTGAAAACAAATTGCCGTTTTTCAGCCGTCTTCAAAAGTTCTAGAGTCCAAGGCACCATTTTCCACACTGCATCGAATTTATCACTCGACGTAAAATTGGAGAAAATGATGGTTTGCACCGATTTGGGTTCAAATACGATAATTCGAATTGTTGCAGACGACGTTTCTCATCGGAAAGAAGGCATTTGAGCTGGCTAGTGAAGTCATCGAGCTCTGGAGTTGGGAACGCTTCTGTCTGCGTCTGGTTACAAATTCGAAAAAGTGTAAACCTGTTCTATTGATCGTAAGTTTGTTTCTTGAAATGCACTTCGTTTAATTGTTATTTTCAGGACGGCCATGGGCTGATATCAGGCGAAGAGATAAACCAGTTCGTTGACGAAGAGAGGACAGAAGAGAGGAAAGCTGGGCGAATTTCGGTGAGCGAGATGTTCGCAAAATCAAACGTTGAGAAGAATGTCGGATTTTTAACGTGGACTGAAGTACAATGGATACCTTTTGTTCTTGTGGGCGCAATTATTGCGTAAGTTATTTTATCAGATTGAAATTCATAGTTTTATGTTTCAGTTTCGGCATGATTGACGCTGTTTTCCGTGCTAGCGTTATTACAAACCGAAAACCCAAGAAAAATAAGAAGGGAGATGCTGAGAAGAAGAAAAAGGAGGAAGAAAAGAAGAAGGAAGAGAAGAAGAAGAAGCAGGAGGAGGAGAAAAAAGTCCCGAAATGACCCCGACGCTATATTTAATTGATTACTTATTGGGTTTCTAGATAGATGACGATCTAGCAGACGTACAAATGGAGTTTACAAAACACACAAAACATTCGGGAGCGTCACAATTTCTGCGCTCAATCGCGCGGATTCTTCCAGATTCAGTTTTTGTTGTCGGAAACATTCTTCAGGTGCGACATCTGAGCCTTGCTCAACTGAAAGCACTCTTTGTTGAGATGATTGAAGCGTGCAGGCTTTCAAAACTTACGTCCTCGTTGGCGTTATCGGCAATGTTGTCGTGTGCGGTGCGGCGCAAGAACGAGCAAGTGACAAGGTGGAACAGCGCTTGCTTGTAGACGGAGACGCAGAGGAATGTAAGGACTGGAGGGACCGCGGGGATCATAATGATGCAGATGGTGGTCATGTACTCGTCGATGTCTCGCGGGTAACTGACGTCCTGGTCGAAGATCGAGATGACGTAAAAGACAAAGGGAGGAATGACGAAAATCAGAGGGAAAACCGATTCGAGAAAGAGAATCTTGATCAAGTCCTTCGTGAACTCCGCGTGTGGCTTTTGACATTTGATCCTGGAAGCGTGCTGCTAGCTGGTAAATCAACTCCAGTCTAACCTGCTTAACGTTGAGAGATTTCAGGATGTAATAGGCGCAGATGAAGATGATGAGATAGGCGAGAATGTTCATGGCGACGAGTAGAGCGGAAGAGAAGAAGACCATTGGATTGCGCTTGTAGTCCGAGCCGAAGACGTTGAGAATGAGCTGAAAATTGAAGGATTCTGGTGCAACAAGTTAGCTAACTTTGGCATTTTCCATCTGATGCTGACCGGAGCCCATCGCCGGGGCTACAGTTGCAGCTCCAGGACGAGCGGGCGCCTGCATCGAGTCAGGACTCCCAGTAGTGGGTGCGAGAAGCACGGGCTGGTGATTGAACTCGATTTGGTAGAGAAAGTCGTCAACTACGTCGGAGGTACGATTCAGTTTGTCCCAGAGGAACTGAAAAGTTGTAAAATCATACTTTCAGAATCCGTTACCAGAGTATCAACAGAAGAGAGGTGTACGAGAGCCAATTCGATTGCGCAAACGACGATAACCGCGGCGAAGAAGATGAAAATGTTCTTTCCGGTCAGGATGGACGCCATCAGACTCGCGGAGTTCATTACTGCGTAGCGGTAGATGAAGAGAAGTGCGTAGGAGAGGACGATGTACATGTAGATGGCGACTGCGAGCGCGCAGATCATCGACTATTGTGGATAGAATTGGTGAAATAAACCGTCAGGCTACAGTAATCCCACCAGATATTCGGATGGGAGTTGGCTCATCAATCCGTGCGGAATTCGAATCGTCGACGAGCCGCGCATGACGTTCTGGGGCGCTATGGCCAGGATACAGAGCGCTAGAATGATATCTGCAACCGCAATGTTCGCGAGAAACATGCGAAGCTCCTGAAAAGTCGAAATGTGTTCCACGGAAGGTTGTGGCCGACCGAAAACCTGAACCGCATCGAGGATCTTGAACTTTGAGATGATGATCAGCATGAGGTTGCATGTCACGGAGAACAGCGACATCGCCGTGCAGTAGATCTGGAAGAGAGACATTCCTGCCTCGTGGGTCGAGTTCAGAAATGCCTTCTGAAGTCGTCGGAGGCACGCAAAGCAGGGGCGCCATTTAATTTATGGGAGTGCTAGGATAATCGCGCGTCGATTGCGTACGGATTGAGGCGATTAGTTAGGTTAGGAGACGCGTAGTAATCGGATTTCGCTGTGATTGCGGATAAAAATGCCGATGTGGAGTTAATCAGAATAATGACTAAGCTGCCTGGTCAGATGTGTGCGTTTGAAAACAGCTCATGAAGCCTTTTAAGTCGTTTTCAAGCAATAATTCAGCGCTGTTGGTGGAAGCAATGCGGTCGGAGTCAGGGTCAAGCATTGCTTTCTTGCATTGCTTCTGGTCTGTATAAGGAGGAGACGATTTTGAATTCACAACTCACAATCAGAGTGATCCAAGCATCATGTCTTCCGTCGAAATGTCTCTCGACCAAATCATCGCCTCGAAGAAGAAGAGCGGCGGCGCCGGAGGGAAATTCCGCGCTTCCGGAAAGCAGCAGCGCCCCGCGCTCAAGAAGAACGTTCCGGGAGGCCAGAGGAGGCAGAACGCGGCGCTCGCCACCCGCTCCTCTCCCTCCGACAACCGCGTCGTGCAGATCGACATCAGCAACGTGGCAAAGTCGGTCGTCACCGCCGATCTGAAGGAACTCTTCGCCAATTACCGCCTCACGAACGTCGCCGTCCACTTTGACGAAAACGGGCGCTCGCTCGGCTCCGCCGCGGTCTCTCTCCGCCGCCGCGACGCCACGAAGCTCCTCAACGACTTCAAGGGAATCTCGCTCGACGGCCGCGAGTTCAAGATGCTCCTCGTGGACGACTCCGCCGCCGCCGCCGTAAAGTCGAATCTGCAGCAGAGAGTCAGCGGCCAACGCAGCGCGCCGCGGTCGTCCGGCGGAATCACCAAGAAGCGCCGCTCTCCACCGAAGAAGCGCGCGGAGAAGCCGAAAATGAGCGCGGAGCAGTTGGACAGCGAACTCGACGCCTACATGGCAAAGCCAAAGAAGGCGGAAGGCGACGTTCAAATGTCCTGAAATTGATTCTTCAATAAACATTCTTTCCAAAATCCTCTGTTTCACGTTGCACAATTCATGTTTGAAAAGCTGCTTTTTTGGTGTTTTTATGGAGTTTTTACAACCTCTGCAGACGTTGTCGCGTCGAAGACACGCAACGACTTGGAGTTTTGAAGGAATACGTATTCATTGCAACGTTTCAGTCACAGAACGGCAGGCAGACGCACCGCGTTGAAGACCGAAGGTACGAAGAATACTAGCGCCAACGGATTCAAATGAGAGAAATCGTTCCAGAACAAATTCGAAAATCCGCCGCTCGCTCGCTTTCTGAAATGCGCGACGAGTCGACGAATCAGGTTGTCAGTTTCACTTTCCAGTTCTTCAGACTGCGGTCGGTCCTTTAGACTGCGGTCGGTTCTCTGGACTGCGGCGGTGAAGATTTATGAGGCGTACAGGCAACATATGACTGGCAGCAGCGCGTTGTGTTGGTCGATCGCTCTCCACGTCTGTTGTTGTTTGTTGGTCTCAGCGCGGTCATCCTGTGTTTGCTTTCACGCGCCAACTTTGATCTCAGCTGTTGCTGTTTTCGTTTTTCCGATTTTTCCGTTCACAAAAACCGCGATCTGCAGTCTTTATCGACAGATTTGCATCTTAAATTTGTGTTTTGCATTCCAGTGAACATGCCCGCAATCGTCAGAAACCCGTTCACCGAAGAAGACGATCGCTTGATGTGGGCTTTTCTTGTGGAGCGCTTGAAGGATGGGGACGACCGCGCGTATAAGCCTAAAGGAAACGGGATTTGGAAGGCCTACGCGGTGCGGCCTGGTGTGCATCGGACGTACCTAAATCTGCAGTCCCAGTATGTTTTCTCACCGCTTGTGGGCGCTTCTAAATGCTCTCCATTCCAGTTTTACCCGGCAAATGGAAAAGAATATCCATAGAGCAGACGTGCCTCTCAACGACTTGGTCTATCTGTTCAGACGTCTCAAGATCAAAATTCAGCCGTTCCAAGTCCGATAGTAAGTCTCTTATGTATGCTGTTCAAATGTGTTATCCGTGCTTTTAGCATTGAACAAAAATTTGGATGCCGCATCCGCATTGACCGGCACAGTCTGCCCGCGGATCCACCAGAATACAACAGCTCGGTGCAGGGAGCCCACATGGGCGGTGCAGGCAGTGCTGATGGCGCACAAGAAGGCCAGTCCGACTCTGATCGCACTGAGTCCCCTCGGTCCTCCCCGTCACCTGTACGACCTCCTCCCGTTGACGAGCGCGTACGTTTCCTTGCTCAAGGCTATCTTCATTTATTTTGGCTTGTTTAGGGGTGGTACGGCGGTGCTTCGCGGAATACTAGAACTAGTGGGCAGTATGAAGTGAGCGTTCCATTGGTACTTCGAAGAAGCAGGCGCCGAATGATCGTTGACCGCGATGAAGATGAGGCCATGGACGTTGATCAAGCAGAACCGTCCCCTTCCATCAATCCGAATCTTACTGCACCCGAAGTCCAGCCGAATGTCGTGAATGCTCCTCATTCTCCAGTGTTGGCTTCATCTGAAGGTCCGCAGCAGCCCTTCCACGACCAGGATGCTCCTCATTCCCCAGTTTTGGCTTCACCTGAAGGTCCGCAGCAGCCCTCCCACGACCAGAATCCGCAGCGAGTTTTGCGTGACGCATCATCTCAAACTGAATGGCGCGTCGTCATTCTGCCAGATTTGTGTGAAATGGTTAGATTAAAAAATACGAAATTTTTGTAACCAAATTGCTTTAGATCGCAGAGCCTACGGTGGATGCTCCTCTCTCGAGTCGAATCGCTGAAGAACTCTTTGGGGAAGCTCTAGATCGTTTGCAAGAGAAGCCTATGGTTCGTTTTTGTTTTATTGCGATTTTTGATTAAAATTAACCATTTCAGGGAGCTGTACAGAAAGCGGCGTTACGAAAAACACTGATGATGATAAAGGAAAACTTGTGATACATTGCGTAGATAGAGAGAATAAATAGTTTTATCGGTTGTCGACGTGGATTTCAGGCCCGAAACACTTGAAGCACAGGTTATCTCAACAGAACAATCAAAAATACTCGCGGATCACTTCAGCTATGGCTTTGATGGAGACCTCCCTCGATTCATTCCATCTTTCCTGTGTTTCTTGGCTCAGCAGCGCGTGATCCTTCCGCAAATGCGCGTTCATCGCGTCAAACGAACATTGTTTGTCGCATCCAGGAACCGGACACGCGATCTTCAGCTGCAAATGAGAAGCAACGTGCGCTTTCTGACCCTGAACGGAAGAAACCTTCGTTCCGCACTTCTTGCAAGCGTCTAATCGGAAAACTTCAGAAATGTTCTTCTCCGGAAAGAATTCTTGCTCGAATTCCTTCGATTTCGTAAACAGTTTCGCTCGCTCCCTTCGTATTCGCTCTTTCTGGGCTGTGGAGAGGTCTTCGCACTTGATTTTGTGGCATAGTTGGATGTGCGAGTATTTCAAGCCGTGCAAGCTTAGAAGAGCATCGCATCCTTCAAATGGACAAGTCAATTTCCACATCTTGTGCGCAGCGATGTGCAGCAAGCGATTGATGCGGCAGCCGCGGATGTTCTTCTGGCATTTGGCGCATTTCCAGGAGCCTTTTCTTCTCCCGTTGGAACCATCCAACCCCTGATCGTCACCAGCAGAATACTCAAAACTGGTTGGATTGTTCGCTTCATTCCCAAGATCTTCATCCTCGTTGCCATCGGCGTCCTCTTCACCAGAGCTGACCTTAAATTAGAATTTGGCCAAAACTACAGAACTCAATTGTTTACGTTTCCAGAAGCTTCGCACGGAGGACTGACATCGTCTCTGTGGTTCGCCACTTCAAGACCAGATTTGCCACGGTCAGCGTCGCTGACCTCCATTCGACTCAAAGTTGCCTGCAATCAAACATATAGAGAACTTCATCGTTGTTGTCGTCACCAACCGATCCCGATTCGCTGTTCACTGGTGGTAGCGTCCCCAGCAGGAGCCTCATTTGCGAGATTAGCACCCGGTAGTTCTCGTTTTCATTCTTCAAATTCCCAATCTCCGCCAGCAACTGAAATTCCAAATATCATGTAAATACAAACAAATGGAAATCTACCGAATCAGCGATTCGCGAGCGAGTCCTTGCAGCCAACAAAATGCCACCTGAGCATCCTCAAATCAACTCCAACTGATCCTTCAATCATTATGTCTTCCGTCGAAATGTCTCTCGACCAAATCATCGCCTCGAAGAAGAAGAGCGGCGGCGCCGGAGGGAAATTCCGCGCTTCCGGAAAGCAGCAGCGCCCCGCGCTCAAGAAGAACGTTCCGGGAGGCCAGAGGAGGCAGAACGCGGCGCTCGCCACCCGCTCCTCTCCCTCCGACAACCGCGTCGTGCAGATCGACATCAGCAACGTGGCAAAGTCGGTCGTCACCGCCGATCTGAAGGAACTCTTCGCCAATTACCGCCTCACGAACGTCGCCGTCCACTTTGACGAAAACGGGCGCTCGCTCGGCTCCGCCGCGGTCGCTCTCCGCCGCCGCGACGCCACGAAGCTCCTCAACGACTTCAAGGAAATCTCGCTCGACGGCCGCGAGTTCAAGATGCTCCTCGTCGACGACTCCGCCGCCGCCGCCGTCAAGTCGAATCTGCAGCAGAGAATCAGCGGCCACCGCAGCGCACCGCGTTCGTCCGGCGGAATCACCAAGAAGCGCCGCTCTCCACCGAAGAAGCGCGCGGAAAAACCGAAAATGAGCGCGGAGCAGTTGGACAGTGAACTCGACGCCTACATGGCAAAGCCAAAGAAGGCGGATGGCGACGTTCAAATGTCCTGAAATTGATTCTCAATAAAATTCTTTCCAAAATCTCGTTTGCAATGTTGAAATCTTCTTCTTCGCGTGAATTCATTGCTAAGAATTCATCCTTCCAGGGAGAGAGCAGCTCATCGAAAAACACCGATAAATCGTTTTATGGGTTGTCGACGTGGATTTCAGGCCCCACACACATGAAGCACAGGTGTGCCGGTTACTTCTGATTTGCACAACAATGAAAACGGTCGCATTTAAGCTCGGCGCCGCCACCGTCGTCTCCATCATCGCTCACAATCAGCATGATTGCCACCGTTCTCGTTGCTTCTCTCGGTAAGCGCGTCTCCAGGAGCTTCCACGCATCAGTTGTCGTTTCAGCGCTCGTCGCCGTCCAAGGCATCCAATGTCCCTCCCGCGGAATGACTCCCGGCGCGCGCCAAACGGTCGTCGATCGCCACAACCAACTGCGCTCGTCGAACGCCTTCGGTCGCGAGAAGGACGGCAACAGCGGACGACGCGCGCCGCCCGCCAAGAACATGTACAAGATGGTAGAGACCGGTCGTTGCCTGACTCTCTGACGCGTCGTTTCAGGAGTACGACTGCGAGTTGGAGCGCATCGCGCAGAACTGGGCGAGCCGCTGTGTGTACGGTCACAATCCGACCCGAATCCAAACCGGCGAGAACATCTACTACAGTAGTCCCACTGTGCAGAATGACTGTAAGTTCAGCGCAGTCTTCCCTGAATACCGTAACCCCTTGCAGCGCCCGTTGCCAAAGCGATCGACAGTTGGTGGAGCGAGTTGGCGGAGTTTGGAGTTTCGCGTGTTTCTCCCAACTTCCAACTCAAGAAGACGCTCTACCCCGCCTATCACTACACGCAGATGGCCTGGGCGAAGACCACACGCGTCGGCTGCGGCCACGCCAAGTGCTCCAACATGAACTTTGTCGTCTGCAACTACCGTCAACAGTGAGAATCCGAGGGATTACGGTAATCAGCTGGACTGTTATAGGGGAAACATGATCGGTGAGCAGATCTACGAGGTGGCGCCCCGTGCAAGAAGAACTCCGACTGCACCACGTTCCCCAACTCGCGCTGCAGCGTCTCCGAAGGACTCTGCGTGGCCTAAAATTCACTTTTTTACTTAAAATATGAAAATAAAAATAAAAAATTGTCGATCAGGATGAGATTCGAACTCACGCGGCGGAAACCCCAATGGATTAGCAGTCCATCGCCTTAACCACTCGGCCACCTGATCACCATACATACGTATGTCTACAGTGCTTATAAGTGCATTCCCTCATATCAAAGTGCACATAATTTGAAGTTTCAATGCAGTTCCGCTTCCCTAAC
>MQUG01004223.1:0-34641 GCA_007213375.1 Steinernema feltiae | reverse complement strand
CATTGAAAGTCGCGAGCAGAGAACAACGGAAACAGATAGTACTGTAGCGCAGTATGCAGTCGTTGTCAAAGTCAAATGAGCTTGAACGCCGGTTCGCTGGTCAAAAGCCGACCGAGTCGACCCACGAACCAGTTATCGAACCGCCCGGCTCGATGTTAAGCTCGTCGGCTTCTCTGTACAGGAGTTCTTTAACCAAATTATATGTCTATGATTGCTCTTATTGTTACTATGAGTCTTTAACCGATGAAACGAACAAAGTCTAGACACAGCAGGTTTATCGGATTAATCGAATCGGAATCACAATCATAACGTTAACGTTGAATTCGGTTGCATCCAATCTGGGCAGCATTTCACTTTCCGGCTGGGCAAATACAGGCATTTCCTGCAGAGATTGGACGGTGGACTCGTCTCTTGAACTTGGTCAGCAAAGACAATCAAAGTGTCGTTTAGAGAAACTGCAAAACCAGCAGAACGCAGAGACAAAACAGTATAGACGGCTTCATTTGCGGAATAATAGCTTTGTTTTTGACGAAGCACAGTGACTGTTGTTTGTTTTTGGGCTTTTCTAGCTCTATTATCAATTGTAAGTTATTTTCAGACAACCCAAATTTGTCTGATGTGGCTGTCTAAAAACGCTTGTTGCAAAAAGCCTGTCTGCTTGCATGACATCATTGAGAGTGTCTGTGCAAGATTGCACAACCTCATTTGATCGGTTGATCGGTCACTGTTTGTTTGCTTAGGCACACAGGTACCTAACTGCTATATCATTATCAGTTGCACATCTGCACCCATTGCTTGTTGTCAACGTCGTTAGCAGCGGCTGCAAGCAGGTAAGACAATCGATATGAGTCCTCAAGCGATATTTATTCTCCTTCTCCTTCTTCTCGCATCAACGGCTACCGTAATCCACTCAAAATCGATGTGCTACTGGACTGGTTGTGGCACGAGTGATCATCCCTGCAAGTTTAGCAGCTACCAGATTGATTCAATTAAGATTTGCAGCAAACATTCTTATGGAATTCTTTACAAAGTTGTGAAATCTTATCGGTGTTGTGCGTTATATGAATAAATTTGGAGTTCAGATAGTCTGTTCTTATCAGTTGAATCTCATAGGTTTCAGTGGCTTGTATCTCATAGGTTTCAGCGCCCAAGCGCTAATTTGAAACACAGATCCAATCGGAAGTTGATTCTAGAAAGAACCGTGATTCCATGTGCTGAAAAACACGGAGAACACCAATTGAAGTCAGTGATCCTGTTTAGCTGCCCTTTAGAAGGCCATAGAATGGTGAGAAGGCAATCGCTCGTGATTCTGAGCAAAACTTTCAAATTCGCGCTTGACTTGACTTGAAATTAAAGGACTCAGTGAACAGAAAGCCTGAATAATCAAGCACAAGTTTGTGAAATCTATGTTCCGCGCTCTGAAGAAGACCAGGGACTATAAGATCCACTATACGAAGAGGATTTGCTGGAAAATCCTTGCAGCGTGGACATTTCTTGTCAGGACGCTTTCCTTGATGCTTTGCTAAGCTTGAGATATAGTTTTTGTGTGCTCTTTATGCCGATTCTACCGAGTTTTCGTATTCTTCTCTCGTCATTCCTTTGGATCTTGTGTCGAACCTTTTCTTGCCCGCTGGGTCTTTGCGGATAACAGCCTTTCGTTGTGGAGACAGCTATCTATCCCTGTTATCTCCTCAAAACTTTGGACGAAACTATAGATTTTCTTCCGATGCAGATTCAGGATTTCCGAAAATTGCTTTTCCTGCATTCGTAGGCGGCGGTGGCGAAAAGGACATCACTGGTGACCTACGGACCCCGAGCGAGCATCACAGTTTTGCCGTTCTCGCGTTTACAGTGGGTACCTGTTACCCGTTGAAGTGAATTTATAAATATTTTTTCTTACTGCCAAACATGGAAAGAGAAGTGAAAATAATTGAATTTGAAGTTACGGCTTTAAAACAAGGCATCGCTTCTTGCTCCGCTTACAAATACATGCTTTATTCCAGTATAATTTAGACCCGGTTCCAAAATCTATCTTTTTCGTGATGACCCGGTTCATTCTGACTGCATGGTAAACGAATGTTTAAATTTTAAAGTCCGCGTTTGCTATTTATTCGAAACAAATGTTCGGACGTCCCCTCTGAAACACCGCAAATTGGGATCTACAAATGATGAACCATCCCGGCAAGCGCCGGCAAAGCCAGCGCTTGCCACTTGACCCGGTACACAAGTAAAGTAGGAGCCATTGCTTTCAAACTGGCCAGCGTTGGCCACTTTTTTTGAACCACGTGGGTCTCAAACGGAATTCCTGAAGAAATTTTCCATAACATTCTTCTATCAAGTGTAATACGGAATGAAACTGACCAGGCTGGCCAGTTTGCAATAATGTGGCTTTTCTATAAACTTTTCTATAGCTGGCCCCTTAAAAACGCTTAAAAAGTCATTTTTGCCGCTTTGTTTGGTCACTTTTGAATTTGTGCATCTTTTGGAATATTCTGGAAGTTTGTGGAAAGACTTTCAGAAAATCGTCTTGAGACCAATCAATTTTTTTTCTGTAAATCTTCGTAGTTCATACGTTTGACTTTGAATTTTTTGTTTGGAATTTACTGAAACTGGCCAGACCTGGCCACTTTTATGCTTTTTTAAACTTTTTTTGGAAACTTGTTTTTTTAATTGAAAACTTTTTCACTGTTTAGATGTGTACCGTATACCTTTTACCGTATACCTGTGTACGTTTCGGAAGTTTTCCGTTCGAGAATCAAAAGCCGTTTGTAATTAACGTAACGCAAGATGCGATGCGCTTTCGCAATGCTTCATACCATTTAAATTTTAGAATTTCTGCATTTTGAACGCAACGATGAACTCCATTCCCGTCCTCTTCGCCAACCAACTCGTCAAACTCGTCTATTCGACAGAACTCTCCAAGATTGATGGAACAATCGGCGCTGCTTCAATCGAAATGGAGAAGAACGGACTTTTCGTGACCATGGACGTTGCGTACAACAACAAAACCGGACTGATCGACTATTCTCTAGTTCGTTGGATCAACGGCGATTTGCATCCGTACGAATATGACCGGGCTGCACATCGTGGTTATGGGTTTCTGGTTATTGAAATTAATGAAAAGCTATCCAAGGCCCACAGGTCAGTGAAGCCAACGGATGCGACTCTTCTGAACTGGCTAAACGCCCCATTCGACCACGTTCACTTCAAAATCGAAGTAAACGATTGTTCGCACATTTTGAAATTATTTGCAGAGCACCGCACTTTTGACGACATTGTAGCAGATTGCGAGCCGAACGCCGACCTCGATCGGTTGATCCTCAACTCGAACGAGGCAAATCGACTGAAAAGCCTCGAGTGCAGTGATCTCTCTACCATCTGGACTCTGGAGGATCTGGTGCGATTCAGCTCAACGAACAGCCGCTTAGAGACGCACAGGGTTTCCAATGCGGACTTTCCGAATTTCGACAAAATTGTTGATTTGTGGATGAGTAAACCGGAGATTTTCAAGACCAACAGGAACTACTTGGGCCACGAACCACAAGTGGTGTACAATTTTCAAAAGCACAATTTCACGCTTGTTGAACGCTGCAATTGCTCCGAAATGGATGCCCATGCAAAGCCTGTGGATTACGAGACCATGTTTTGCCAGCATTTTGTGTTGGTAAATGGAGAACGACAGGCTCTACTGGCGCTATGGTCTACCGAGCAGAAAATGGCAAACGCAGTGGATATTCGACAAGCCAGCCGATGCGATTATTGTATCTATCGGATTACGTTTCAAGACAACAGAGTTTTAGACCATTAGAAATTAGCTGCGGAGAGGCACGATGTGATTGGTTCACTTCATTATGTATGTTTATTTTGTGGATAAAACTGATTTTATTTGTGTTTTTTATGTTTTGTTGTAATCTGTGTCCCGACAACTGCGTGACAGACATCACGTAGCAGACAATCGCATAACAGACAATCGCTTACCATACAATCGCTTATCAGACAATCGCGTAACAAACAATCGCTCACCAGACAATCGCGTAACAGACAATCGCTTACCAGACAATCGCGTAACAGACAATCGCTTACCAGACAATCGCGTAACAGACAATTGCGACAATTTGACACCAGGCAAGCAAATTGTTTACTAATAAAAACCTGTTGATGCTTTCAAACGTTGTTTTCCCACAATTGTGCTATTTACCGCCAAATGATAAACGCACGCCGTTTTTTGCAATCTATTGATTTATTGTTTTTATGGCTACTTCCGGCCACTTAACGTGAGTCTGTTGAGGATCTTCCAATCTGAAATTATTCGTTTGCCGATGCGTATCGCGACAATTTTTGCAAATTTTTTTATTATTGTTTTCGTTTTGTTTTATTAATTAATAAACGCTTTGCGGCTAGCGGCCTGTCATTTTGGGGACAGCTATCCATCCCTCCTATGCCCTCAAAACATTGGACAACACTATAGATTTTCTTCCGACGCAGATTCAGGATCTCCGGGGCGGTGGCGAAACGTTCTTTAAAGAAATCATTCTACTAGTTTGTCGCATGACAAACCATCCAAACACCTAGAATAAGCGTAGCGTACACATCACTGGTGACCTTCGGACCACGAGCGAGCATCAGAGTTTCGCTGTTCTCGCGTTGATGCGATGCGCTTTCGCAATGCTTCATACCATTTAAATTGTTACGTAATTTCAGCAAATTTCTGCATTTATAGCGCAACGATGAACTCCATTCCTGTCCTCTTCATCAACCAACTCGTCAAACTGGTCTATTCGAAAGAGCTCTCCAAGATTGCTGGAAAATTCGGCGCTGCTTCAATCGAAATGGAGAAGAACCGACATTACTTGTTCATGGACGTTGCGTACAACACTGAAACAGGACTGATCGACTATTCTGTAGTTCGTTTCATCAATGGCTATATGCATCCGTACGAATATGACCGGGCTGCACATCGTAGTTGTGGGGTTCTCGCTATTGAAATTCATGAAGAGCTCCCCAAGGCCCACAGGTCAGTGAAGACAACGGATGCGACTCTTCTGAACTGGCTAAACGCTCCATTCGACCACGTGGACTTGGAAATCACAGCAAACGATTGTTCGAACATTTTGAAGCTATTTGCAGCGCACCGCACTTTCGACGACATTGAAACGGAATGTGCGCCGAACGCCGACCTCGATCGGATGATCCTCAACTCGAACGAGGCAAATCGACTGAAAAGCCTCGAGTGCAGTTATCTCTCTACCTTCTGGACTCTGGAGGATCTGGTGCGATTCAGCTCAACGAACAGCCGCTTAGAGACGCACAGGGTTTCCAATGCGGACTTTCCGAATTTCGACAAAATTGTTGATTTGTGGTGAGTAAACCGGAGATTTTCAAAACAAACCGGAACTATTTGGGCCACGAACCGCAAGTGGTGTACAATTTTCAAAAGCACAATTTCACGCTTGTTGAACGCTGCAATTGCTCCGAAATGGATGCCCATGCGAAGCCTGTGGATTACAGGAACATGTTTTGCCAACATTTTGTGTTGGAACATGGAGATCGACAGGCTCTACTGGCGCTATGGTCTACCGAGCTGAAAATGGCAAAAGCAAAGGATATTCGAGAAGCTAGCCGATGCGATCTTTGTTGCTATCAGATTAAGTTTCGAGACAACAGAGTTTCGACGAGCAGAGATTAGCTGCGGAGAGGCAAGCATCTGATTGGCTCACTTCATTATGTATGTTCATTTTGTGGATAAACCTGATTTTATTTGTTGTTTTTTTAAATGTTTTTGTTGTAATCGGCGCCCCGACAACCATGACAGACAATCGCTTACCACACTCGCGTAACAGACCATTGCGACAACTTGACACCAGGCAAGCAAATTGTTAACTATTAAAAAAAATGTTTTTGAAGAAAGTTTTCCTACAACTGTGCTATTAACAGCCAAATGATAAACACGGTACGTGAGAACTTGGCGCGGCCGACTTGGCGACAGGATAACCTGGCGCAGGACAACCTGGCGCCGGACGACTTGGCGCCAGGACAACTTGGCGCCGAACAATCTAAGTGCGTAGTACGAAGCCTAGTGAATTTTGGTTTGCTGCGCTCGCCCAAAATTCACTAGGCAAACCCTGCGGCAGCTCCTAGGCCTAAGCCTGCACTTAGTACGAAGCCTGCCGAAGTACAAAGATTGCCCGGCGCCAAGCCGTCCAGCACCAAGTTGTCCGGCGCCAAGTTGACCTTCTGAATGCGTAATTCAGCGCCAAGTTGTCCTGGCGCCAAATCGTCCGGCGCCAGGTTGTCCGGCACCAGGTTGTCCTAGCGCCAAATCGGCGGCGCCGTGTCGGCCGCGCCAAGTTGACCTGCTTCGTGATAAACAACTTGACGCACATCGTTTCTCGCTATCTATTGACTTATTCGTTTTTTAATTACCTCCGGCCATTTCACGTGATCTTCCGATCTGAAATTAATCGGTTGCCAATGCGTATCGCGACAATTTTTGCAAATTTTTTTATTACTGTTTTTCTTTTTATTAATTAATTAATTTATTTTATTTTATTTTTGTATTTTAGCCGGTTGCAATTGGCGAATCAATGTTCGTATGAGCATGTAAAAAATTATCATTATTTCAGATCTCATACTGTTTGAAGTACGTTAAACGTTCGTTGCTCGCTTCTAGCTCATTGATTTCTTCTTCAGTACGATTCTCGTAGATTGAGGACAAACGAGCTTTGATAGACGCTTAGTGTTGTTCGATTTTGGATAATTCGGTCCAGAGAGTTACTGTACTTGCATTTCGCGATGATCTGGTTAAAGGTAGAGGAATCAGGAATTAGATCTAGTAGGTTTGTGCATTGAAAATCGCTGTCTTCATCAATGCTCAAGCAAACAAAATCGAATGGAACTGAAAGCCACTTAAGGAGCGTCGGATCCGTCCGCGTCGCCAGCGTCCATTGAACTTCGCGGTTCAAAACGTCTTTGTAGATTGAGATGATGAACATGTCAATCAACTTATAGTCCGCAGAATCGTATTTGTAAGGTTCCGGAACGACTTCGGATGATTCACGGAGAATACAGTACTCCACGAGATCGGTGTCGTGGTTGTAGACAATGCTCATGTAGACGGTAAAATTGTTTTTGTAGATAGAAGCAGCGATTTCCCCAAAGCGGCCATGAATTTCGTTGAGATCGTCGTTGTCAACAAAACGCGCGACAGAATAAATGAACGTTGCGGGTACGGTATTCATTGTCTAGATGGGAAACGGTGATTAAAGCTACAAGGCTCAAGCTTATATGAACAGAAAGCGATGCGCTAAAACGCAATGGCATTGGATTATCCACGCAAGGCTGTGCTCAAATCAATTTCCTGAGGTTACAGCCTACAAAGCCATGAAAACGGAGAATGGAAACGAAAGAACATACAGGAAACGGTTTGCAAACAGAAGTTTACACAAGAGATCCAGTAAGATACGTGCAATTTATGCAATTTAAGCATTTAAGTTGCTGTCTGAAAATTTAAGGGCATTTCCAGGGTATGAATGTTGGTCTGGGCCCGGACCCAAAATTCTAAGCTTACCAGTTTTGTTGGCTTACCAGGCTTTGTAGTGCGCAGCGAGCTAATAGCAAAGAGCTAAGAGTAGCAAACAAAAAGTAACCGCAACTTTAACTGTGTTCTAGAAACAAAACTTCTCAATGAATTTCTTGCGTCTGGTGACCATTCAGCGAGCAAAGCATTGGTTTCGATGAGCGCTAACTTAGATAGGTCGGCCTCCTAGCCCGCCCCTAGTTTATGCCTCCTCAGATTCGTCTCTTTATCACAAACTGCTTTTTGTTCCCACAAGGCTACAAAACAAGTCTCAAAATTTCTGTTTAAATCTTTTTGATACTACACTCTTGTAACCTACAGTGCTATCTCGTCTCTCCATACTACTCCAATAAACCAACCCTGATTTCTCTCATATGCCAAAATACATCCAGAAGGTGAGTTGATTGGTTTTAAGTCCCATTTTTGAGACGCTTCAGCTCTTAGAGTTGAAAGCGAAGAGAAGTACGACATAATCCAAGCTGAGTGCAACGCGCGCGGCGCGCCTCTATGGTGCGCCCAGCTCAACCCTTTGATCCACGACACTGATTTTATGTGGAAGTCGATTTTCCTACATTCAGTAAACGAGAAAGCAAATTTATTGCGCGACAAAACAACCTGACAAATCTGGGAAAGTTTTTTTTAAATTATTGAATCCTCCTGTCTGTTATAACAATTGCTGCTGTTGCTAAGCAACCTACCACAGGGACACAAATGTCGGCAGTTAAATTTTTCTGAAACGTACTGAAATATTTCCAAATGCTCCAGTCAGTAATAGCCAGCATTCGCACCAAACAAGAGATGGGTAATCTGAGCGCTCGTTCTCTTCGCCTGCACGTCGCCATACTGTCCCAATATTCCTCCATCCAGTCCTTCATCGGTAGGCGTTCATTTTTCGCAAGCTCCGTAATCTCCTTTACGCCAATCTTACGGTAATAGGCGGGGTATTCCAGAAATACAAGTCGTTTTGCTTCGTTCGATTTTCGGATTATCTTGTGCAGGATCTCATTGTAAGCGCAATCAGCTCTGATTTCGTTGAAAGTGCGTTGCTCGTGAATAAGCCCAAGAACTTTGGAGGTTTCAATGCCTTCAGAATCATCAGTAACGGCCAACCGGACAGAAGGAAAAGGAGCATTTAGCCATTGCAGAAAAGTTGCGTCCGTTTGATTGACTGAAATCAACTTGACTTTTGAAGATACCATTTCGTTACCAAAGACATGAATACTCAAATACGAAACAGAGCGAAAGTCAGCAGGAATGTACTTATATTGCACGTATCCGGAGTGATCGTCGTTGAGAGTGAACAGTCCACAGTCTACAGTATCGTCGCAGTGGCAGATGATAGCCAAGTAAACTCGAAATTGGTTTTTTAATGCAGAACTCTCGACTTCACCAAACCGTCCGCTCATTTGATCTAGGCCAACGAATCGGTTCAACCGCCAGACGTGGTAAGCGAAGGTAACTGGAACAGAATTCATCGTTTAGCCACAAATTAATGGCATGCAATCCATTCTTTTAAATGGAGTTAAAACAATGAGTGAGACTTTTCGCAGTTAATTAGGAGCGATGCAAAGCGTGATTTAGCATTATAGCTGCAATGGATGCCGACTCCCGGCACGAAGAGCACCGGCAGACTCCGCGCCTGACCATGAAGCCCTGGCCGCCTCTCTTCAATGTGCCACACTGGGACTGCAAGTCTTTTACGGTTAAATAGGACAACTTGCCGCCACGTCGCTGCCCGCAATACGAAGTACACTAATTAGGTTTTACCTCAGTTTTGTCTTACGGTAACTAACGATTTACTGATTTACCCTCCCAACGACTTTGCCTTCCTTTCTCCCGATATCATCTTCGAGGTCTGAAGAAGAATCCGCAAACGATTGGACACCTGCAACGCATCTGAAGGAAGTCTTTCCCAATGATCTTAAGAACCGAATTGAAAACGACTCACTTCTTTGATATCCGTCGCCTTCAGTCTGCAGAAAATGGCTTTTCTTGCCTTCGTAGGCGGCCTTCGTAGGTAGTACACCTTCTTGCCTTCGTAGGTAGTACACATCACTCGTCATCTTTGGGCCCGACGTTTTCAAGGAGATGCGTTGCTTGCTTCGCATTGCTTCATGCCATTTAAATTCCAGCAAATTTCTGCATTTTAACACAACAATGAACTCCATTCCTGCCCTTTTCACCAACCAACTCGTCAAACTTGTCTATTCGAAAGAGCTCTCCAAGATTGCTGGACGAATCGGCGCTGCTTCAATCGAAATGGAGAAGAACCGACTTTACCTGTTCATGGACGTTGCGTACAACAACGACACCGGACTGATCAACTATTCTGTAGTTCATTTCATCAATGGCAATATGCATCCGTACGAATATGACCGGGCTGCACATCGTGGTTGTGGGTTTCTCGCTATTGAAATTAATGAAAAGCACTCCAAGGCCCACAGGTCAGTGAAGCCAACGGATACGACGCTTCTGAACTGGCTAAACGCCCCATTCGACTACGTTGACTTGGAAATCACAGCAAACGATAGTTCGGACATTTTGAAGCTATTTTCAAAGCACCGCACTTTCGATGACATTGAAGCGGAATGTGCGCCGAACGCCGACCTCGATCGAATGATTCTGAAATCGAACGAGGCAAATCGACTGAAAAGCCTCGAGTGCAGTTATCTCTCTACCTTCTGGACTCTGGAGGATCTGGTGCGATTCAGCTCAACGAACAGCCGCTTAGAGACGCACAGGGTTTCCAATGCGGACTTTCCGAATTTCGATAAAATTGTTGATTTGTGGATGAGTAAACCGGAGATTTTCAAGACCAACAGGAACTACTTAGGGCACGAACCTCAAGTGGCGTACAATTTTCAACAGCACAATTTCACGCTTGTAGAACGCTGCAATTGCTCCGAAATGGATGCCCATGCGAAGCCTGTGGATTACAGGAACATGTTTTGCCAACATTTTGTGTTGGAACATGGAGATCGACAGGCTCTCCTGACGCTATGGTCTACCGAGCTGAAAATGACAAAAGCAAAAGATATTCGGGAAGCTAGCCGATGCGATATTTGTTGCTATCAGATTAAGTTTCGAGACAACAGAGTTTTCGAGAATAGCTGCGGAGAGGCAAGCATCTGATTGGTTCACTTCATTATGTGTGCATTTTGTGGATAAAAATGATTTTGTTTGTTGTTTTTTTAATGTTTTTGTTGTAATCGGTGCCCCGACGAATGCCGTAAGCGTGAAAAGTTAAGCGCAAAAATATTTTTCGCGCTTAATTTGTCAATGAAATTTTGTGCAAGAAAAGACTACGGACTAAGGCTGACTGCCTTAGTGGTTTAGCCAAGTTTCCTGACTTACCAGGCTTCGTAGGGCATTCAGGCTTCGCGCTAGCAATAAGCTCAGCTTAGACAGACTGCCTTAGTAGTTTAGCGTAGTTTCCTAGGTTACCAGGCTTCGTAGGGCGTTCAAGCTGTGCTCTTGTCCGGACAAAATGTCCAAAAACCAAGATAAAAAAATCCAAAGTCAAAATGTCCAAAATTTACTAAAATCATAATTTGCTAAAAAAGACTTTGTATGACACAGCAGACCTAAAAAATAAGCTTACTTGAAAAGTTACACAAAAGCTTGGTTCAAATTTTGACTATGTTACTTTGGTCAAATTTTAGTGAAGAATTGCTTGCATAATCAGAGATTGATATCTCTTGTCATATAGCGGTGATTATCTTAACGGAGATCTTATCACTTACTTTTCAAAATTTTGCGCTTATGTCGTGCGGGCTTATGTCGTTCGCGCTTACGGAATTCGCGCATATGACGCCGCGCTTATGTCGTCGCGCTTACGGGTGTTGCGCTTATGTCATGCCGCCGTATTCAATACAATTTTTGCAAATTTTTATTATTTTTGTTGTCGTTTCTGTTGTCATTAATTAATTAATTAATGTTTATTTTATTTTCGTATTTTAGCCGGTTTTTGTTGCAATTGGCGAACCATCGTAAAACAGACATTCTAAGTGTAGGGGGGTCAAAAACTTGAAATTAATTTTATAAATTTTACATTTTATTTTACAAAATAAATTTTATTAAAATTTTATTATTTTCAACAACGTCGTAGACCAATTTGAGCTCATGAGGTGTCACTCAAATCGCTCAAATCAATGTTCGTATGAGCATGTAAAAAATTATCATCATTTCAGATCTCATACTGTTTGAAGTACGTTAAACGTTCGTTGCTCGCTTCTAGCTCATTGATTTCTTCTTCAGTACGATTCTCGTAGATTTGAGGACAAACCAGCTTCGATAGACGCTTAGTGTTGTTCGATTTTTGGATAATTCGGTCCAGAGAGTTACTGTACTTGCACTTGGCGCTGATCTCGTTGAAGGTAGAGGAATCAGGAATTAGGTCTAGTAGGTTTGAGCATTCGAAATGGCTGTCTTCATCGATGCTCAAGCAAACATAATCGAATGGAACTGAAAGCCACTTCAGGAGCGTCGGATCCGTCCGCGGAGCCAGCGTCCATTGAACATCGCGGTGCGGAACGTCTTTGCAGATTGAGATGATGAACATCTCGATCAACTTATAGTCCGCAGAATCGTATTTGTATGGTTCTGGAACGCCTTCGGCGGATTCACGTAGAATGCAGTAGTCCACAAGATTGGTGTCGTGGTTGTAGACAATGTTCATGTAGACGGTAAAGTTTTTTTTGTAGATAGAAGCTGCAATTTCCCCGAAACGGCCATGAATTTCGTTCAGATCGTCGTTGTCAACAAAACGCGCGACAGAATAAATAAACGTTGTGGGTACAGTATTCATTGTGTAGATGGGAAACAGCGATAAAAAGCTACGGGACAAATCTTAGGTTTAAGGCGACATAAAGCGATGCTCTAATACAAATGGCATTGCATTAACCAAGCACGTTGGTGCTGTTACAGTCTACAAAGTCTTTTGTCTTACAGTCTTTTGTTTTAAAACGAACAATTTCAATGAAACTCTCGGTGATCGGCAGGACTGAAATCATAGAGCTCCAGTTTGGTATCTCCAATTTTGTAACCGATTTGTATACGTTGTACCAGGACCCGCGTGTGTGTGATCAAGTTTCGGCGCATAAATAAACATGTGAACTCTTTATTGTTAATCTTCATTGGCGAGCGGTTAGAAAGAAGTTTGCGGTTGGAATTGTCAGAAATTGCGGCGCTGTTGATCTTGGTTAGTGATTGCGGCTTGAGCCTAAAGCCAACGTGAATTGATTGTCAATTCGGCCGTTTTACGCACCTACAATTGATCGATGATCATTTGAGAACACAAAGGACACGACAGATAAGAGAGGTAATTATGGGAATTACGAAATGATAACTAATAGGTGCTCTTCCTCCTCTTTCAATTGATCTGATGCAACTGGTCTTAAAGTAGTGATGATCGAGTGCATTAAAATAAGTGATCGCACATAGCTCCCTTGACGATGTTAAGTGTCGCTAAGCAAACAGATGACGTTGTGATAGAAGTTTGGACGGAATTCAACATTAAGCAACCAACTGATGATTTTGATAAATCGAAATGTGTTGTATAGTGCACAAAACAGCGCGTATGAATCACCGGCATCGTAAACCTATGACAGATGTTTTATTTGCGCCGTGATTCACGGCGCAAACGACGAAACGACCGAAGAACTCATTTTCCCCACAGCGTATTGTGGTCAACATCGGATTGAATCGGATTGAAATATCTATAATTGGCTTCAGTGAGCGCGGCTTATCAATGAAATAGTATTTACCCACACACTGGCGCCTTACAGTCGCGCTTATGGCTTCCTATCTGGAAGGTGTCATAATCAACGATCGCCGCAAGCAATCAATTGGTGTCAAATTTTCCATTCAAGTCTAACGTTTGAAAACCGTTACACAAGGCCTTGTTTGCTTGTTGAACTACGTCGATTCTTTGCACATCGCTGCTTATCTTGTTTGCCAACGTATGATAATGAGGTTGAGCTCAATTGTCCGTCAACATTTCGACGTCAATCCACGCATTTTCCATCCACAACTTTGTCATATAAAATTTGCTCATGATATTTGCAGTTAATAAACCAAAATGGCGCGGAAAAGCGCAAATAAATGTAATGTTAAATAGAGAAAAAAGCTTTTATGTCTTATCGATCGTTCTATCAACCAGTACGCCCTTTCATGTCGAACGAACGATTTGTTTAGAAGACCTTAGGTTATTCGCGGTGCTCGTATGTGTTCAAATATGTGCCTGTATTTAATTGACGCTTACTGGATTCATTACATTAGAACAACAGCTTTTGGCGGTAACGACTAATTGGACTTTCAGGTACTATTGTCACAGGTTAAAACTTGCGATTAAGTACAAGTGTGACATTATAACTCTAGCTTTTCTAAACCGATTGCAAACCAAACAAAAAATTCGACTTATTAAATGACGTAACCAGTTCTGTTGAGTTTCTGTACTTTTTCTGCACTCAATTTCAAAAACAGTACTCTATGATAGGAAACGAACCGCTTGCTAGGTTCTTTGCTAGGTTTGCTTAATTGTTTAGGATTTGTTTGTTTGCTCAGCTGTCTGCGCATATATAAATCACCATTTTTGGTTTTATTACATTGAAAAAACAATATTTTGCATTCGCTTGCGTTCGACTACATCCACGTTTGTTTGTAAATAGCAGTTTAAACCAGAACCACGGTAGTCTAAACCGCGGCCAATAATAACTTCAGTTACTTTTGTCGCTGTTTTAAACCTGAAATTAGATTTAAGTATAATACTCTTATTGTAGCCTACTTTATACGACGATCGTGCATCTTGTCAAATTTTCCATATGTAATGGGTCCACCCGCGGCCGCTTCAAAAGTTTGTAGAGCTGCTTGGATGTCTGGGTCCCCTTCTAAACGAAATGTCTTATGAAATAAGATATAAATGTTCTGAACTTACGTGTTCTTAAATCCGTCCATGTATATACAACATAATTCACTTTCCCAGTTCTGTTTAGATTGTGCACTGCGTTTGCACATAGTTGCAAAAACAGTTCTACACTCCTTTGTTGGTGATTTCTTCGCGGTTGCTGAATTCATTGATTTTAGTTCTATTCGACATGTGAGTAATCTTGCATCTGTCCGTTGGGAGAGGATATATGGATCGTAAATCACAATTTCGTTAACGTCGCAAGTAAGATACTGTTCAAAAATATCATTGTAGGTACAAATTGGCGGGTCCGTGTGGCGTCCGTCTTGAATTACAAGAGATCTTGTCCATCTAAAAACAATTTTTAAACAAGAAACATTCAAACATGCGGCACAGAACCTACTTTCCCTCACAAATTTGTCTCACTACTGTAGTTGCCATTGCAATGCAGAGCTCAGTCGTTAGCGCACATTCAAGTGTTGGCAGCAACTCTAATTGCTGAAGCGCCACTTTGCTTCGTGTTATCAGATTGTATATTGGCGCTCTCTTGCCGTCAATGATAACATTTTCAACCCCGAAGACTTGCGTTTTGGTCTGTTTTGTAAAACGTGGTGCTTGAGAATTAAGCACTTCAAGCGGTCCGGTACTATACTTTTTTTTATTGCAGTTTATAGCAATTACAATGGAAGGATCCGGAACAGTTGTTGATGTGGTTCATATTCCAACGTCGCTCGACAATAAACGTACTGTTATCGGTTTCGCCGTGAAAAATCCAGAAGGTAAAGTTTTTTCAAAGAACTCGACTGAGATTGTAATTTAGGAATAGTTTCCGTTCATTTGACTTCACAAAAGAACTTACAAGCGGGAACCAAGCTCACTTGGAAACGTAAACGAGGAAGTGGGAAAATGGGACTGTTCGTCACTATTTTTGGCGCCACAGGACATGGTCGAATGCCGCGAAAGATAGCAACCAAACGCTCAGGCAAACCATTTTTCGTTCCAGAAGAAATCAGAGCGAACGTCGCAGGTTTTTGTGATTACGGTAGCGTTTGTGAAACAAAATATTTTAGTTCTTGCAAAGATGACCAAACAAGAGATAAAAGACACCATTCACAAGTATTTTACTAGAGTCGATGAAGTGACAAAGATAGCGGCATTGTCAAAAACGGGGTCAAACGATAAACTACCAGCGCTACTTCACTTGTGGAACCAGTGTACAGTAACCATTGACTCGTTGAGTTCTTTAAAAATCCGGAACCGTGCACAAAAAGCAAAATTTCGTATCTTTGATTCGTTGTGCACAGAGGTTGGTTACACGTGCCAATTGTACTGTGAATGAATATGCCTGTTTTAGTTAAAGCTAACCTTTTCTAAACCAAGAACAGCTCGGGCAGCTCGGAGCCACACAGTTAACAATTTCGAGTTAATGGTAAACTGTTTGATTCAGCAATTTCATCAAATTCATGAACAGGCACGTAATCTCACGGAAGCACTTCTTTTTTCCGCTATGAACGCCAAGGAATTTGAGAATGAAAAAGATTTAAAGCTTCTTGCCGATGAAGTAATTCAAAGCAGTGAAACCACTGAGAATACTGATCATGAAGACATGGAGTCAGATTATGAGCAAGAAAGGAATGCAAATGCAAAGTCTGAAGAGGCAACTGTACGTGAAATTTTGTTTTCTAAAGACAAAAGCAATTTAGAACAGTCGAAAATGGGTTCGTGCTCTCACTGTTTACATCTGCTTGCAAGCGGTGTTCCAGGTTTTATTTTATAAAGCTTCTAGACTGTTAATCACTAATTAAGAGTACTTCTGGTGAACTTCAAATGAAAATTTTTAAACTTCAAGAGAAGTGCTACAAGGTAGAGCGAAAGTGTTCCGAAGAAAACGAAAAATTAAACAAAAATCGAGCAAAATGTGTGGAACTCTGCAGTGTCATTAGATACGTAAGTGCATCATTTATCATTTTAATTGCACGCTTAAGCGAATTTAATTTTTTTGTGTGAACACAATTCTAATTATTCTGGGATTAGCAATTGCAGCGACCGATCATCTCGCGTTCTCGAACCTGACCATTTGCGGATACGATTCGTGCGCACGGAAGCAATTTTGGTGGACTTTGGGCGCCTTCCTTAACGTTGCAAATTTGAAAATTTGAATAATTACTTCTCAGCAATTGACGAACGAAGAACGGACTCTATCGCAATCCTCACCTGACGACATGACTTTAGCGCTAGTGACTTGCGACTTTTACTTCAAACTTCAAAATTACATCAAAAATGTTGATGAAAAACACTTTTTCCCTGTCCCTTTCCTCCTCCACAGGTCATTTTTTTTTCTCGCATGCCGATGCGAGATCGCATTTAAGATAATAAATCAGTCTTAGCTTGATCGTCACTTCCAAATGTAACCAGTTTATTTCAGGTTTTGTTCCAAGCTAAGCAGAAGATCAGCACATCTGATTATTACGAGATTGTGTATTCAGTTTTCAACGGAATGAAAGAGTTCACGGTTAGTGACTGAATTGAAATAAAATACGCAAGGTACTTTAGAATTATCCTGAAATCTACAATGAGTTTGCACATTCTGCTCAGCGACAATACGTAAAAAATCCAGACAAGTTTCTGGGTTTTATTGAAGTTCTTAAAAAGGATCCTCCAAATCTTGAGCGAGAGTTTGATTTAACAACGCTGTCAAATTTTATTGACTGACGCCAATTCCCTCACTAATTCTTGGAACATATTCCGTATACGATCAAATACTTATTTTAATGGTTATGATTAAGAAATACTATTTTTCTTGCAGTGTTTAGCCTTGTAACAGTGGCAACAGTTGGCAACGTATTCCGTTAATCTTTGGCGAGCAGTACTGAATTCATTTGACATTCAGTCAGCGGTCCGTGGCAGTTCATTTGAGTATCCACAAAGCGAGAACATTGTCGAACGAATGAAAGTGAGAAAAATTAACCCTCGTCTTTGTGCAAACGATCGTTTTCCAAATACAACTGCACGAGATCGTCCAACTGGCGATTTTCGGAAAACGTTTGAACCATCTAAATGTTCAATGAGGTGTTCCGCGTTCGATTTCAGGATCATCCGATCAATTTCTTGAGTATGGGCGTTGACGTCGCTGACGGTATGGTAGTCTGTAGATAGCTCCAAAATGGCGGACCAATCAAATACTTGGTCTTTGTATTTTTCGAGCTTCATGAAGTCGAAGTGACCATTTAGCAACTTCAGATAGAGCGCATCGTTTTGTTGTACCCTCTTCGGCATTAAAATTGCTTAACTAATCATGATTCGATTTATCAGCGTTTCGATTTTATATTGATCAGCAATTTCACAATTTCTAGGCAAATTACTCCAAATTTGGATGTTTACCATAGGTGTCGGGATCTTGTTGCTCCTGGGAAGTTTCTAACTTTTCTTACATTTTAGCATTAAATCCAAACATTTGTGTGTGTTTTACAAGTCAATTTGCTTGTATTTTGTGAATGAAAAAGCAAATGCGTGAAAAAAACTTGACAAATCCGGAAAAATTTATTTTTCGAGTTTTTAAATCTTCCTGTCTGTTATCACAATTACTGCTGTTACTAAGCAACCTACCACAGGGACAGTGCAATATTTCCAAATGCTCCAGTCAGTAATAGCCAGCATTCGCACCAAACAAGAGATCGGCAATCTGAGCGCTCGTTCTCTTCGCCTGCACGTCGCCATACTGTCCCAATATTCACCCATCCAGTCCTTCATCGGTAGGCGTTCATTTCTCGCAAGCTCCACAATCTCCTTTACGCCAATCTTCCGGTAATAGGCGGGGTATTCCAGAAATACAAGTCGTTTTGCTTCATTCGAATTTCGGATTATCTTGTGCAGGATCTCATTGTAAGCGCAATCAGCTCTGATTTCGTTGAAAGTGCGTTGCTCGTGAATAAGTCCAAGAACTTTGGAGGTTTCAATGCCTTCAGAATCATCAGTAACGGCCAACCGAACTGAAGGAAAAGGAGCATTTAGCAATTGCAGAAGCTCCGTTCGCTTGACTGATGTCAACTTGAATTCTGAATTTCCCCTTTCGTTACCAAAGACATGAATATTAAAACGCGAAACAAAGTGAAAGTCAGCAGGTATGTACTTGTAGGGCGCGAATCTTGAACCATAGTCGTTGGAAGTGAATAGTCCACAGTCTAAGGTATCGTCATGATGGCATTTAATAACCAGTAGAACTCGAAATTGGTTTTCATTGGCAGAACGAGCAACTTCTCCAAACGGTCCGCTCATTTGATCTAGGCCAACGAATCGAATCAATTGGTAGACGTGGTCAGCGAAGGTAAGCGGAACAGAATCCATTGTATAGCCACAAATTGATGGCGTTTGCCATGCATCCATTTGTTTAAATGGAACGGAACAATGCGTGAGACTTTTCTCACTTATGTAAGCGGGATTTAGCATCCTATCTGCAATCGGTGCCGACTCCCGACACGAAGATCATCGACAGACTCCGCGCGTGACCCCGAAGCGCGGGCCGCCTTTCTTCAACGTGCCATAGCGCCTTGGCATCAAATTCCTTTCGATCGAACGCTTTCGATCGCCGAAACGACGGTTAAAGAAGACAATTTGCCCCCACACCGCTGCCCGCAAGGCTTTCATTCACGATTACAACATTTCAACGCTTTTTTTTGTTGCAAAACGGTCATAAATCTGTGTTTCCTGGGTTTACTAATTAGCAGACATTGTAACTCCGGAGCATAGAGCAGCATGCTCATCACTTTGGGAGGTTAGGTGCGCTGTAATTGTTAGGCTTATTGTTAGAGTTGCTCGCTCGCTCGCTCGCTTGCAGTGCTTATAGTTCAGGCGTAGAAACGTGCTAGTTTTAATGCAACGCGCATTCAAACCTTTTCTCTACTGTCTGGCGATTGCTGGTGCAGAGAAGCCGGTATTTTTTCAAGTTATCGAGCCGGGCGGCTCAATTTCTCGCTTGTCGAATTCACGGAGGCGACTTGGCTGTCACTTTCGGGTCATTTTGCAACATCTTGGCCTTAAACCCGAGTGCATTCTGTCCTAACCAGTGTCACTTACTGCTTGTTGCCAAAACAATTTCCGACTCTCTATGTGCATTTCGCAACCAACTACTCATCCATATTTACAAAACAGCCCTATTTTCATCCGCGGCAGTTAGTGTTTATGTGCCCTGATACGAGCGAGTTCAACGAACTGACTCATCCCTGTTTACCAATCGGCGCGCGTCATGATTTACAAACAACTCCCATCCGCCGCCGCCGCCGCCGCTCTGCATATAACCTTCACGATCGCCGTTCGCTTAGCACAGAAACTAGTTTTCGCTGACAATGCGGTGCTTGGTGGTTGTATTCGCTGTGTTGTTCTGTCTTGCGGCCGCTGTTTCCGGCCAAGATCACCCACACGAGGACTGCTATTGGACTGACTGCTTCAATCCGTTCGATCATGACACTTGCCGAACTGGATACGTTGTGAAGAAGTGGGAATCGTGCATTTGGCCTTGGAAGAAGGAATATTGCTGCAAGGATCTCCCGCCTCCACCGCCGCCGACGTTCTAATTATTGTGCTAATGTGTTGGTTATTTTGTGGGATTTTTTAAAAATAAAAGATGATTTGCTTTAGCCTACCATTAGGTGAGAAGTGGATAGCGGCGTATAAAGACCATTTCCCATCGATAAAAATAGGCCTGTTTTTTTGAATATGGTGACTGTGTGGTTGCGAAATACGAACGGAGCGCCCGAGATCGTTGAACAACAATAAAGATAAATGGACTTTGAAGTGGGGCGTTTGAGTTCAAGCCAGCTGACAGCAGTTGGTCCAAAAGGCGTTGAGATGATTGAAACAAGTACAAAATCACCTTCACGGCACGTCTATTGCAGCTCGATTCCTTCATCGTATTAAGAGAGTGTGGTCCGATCAGTGTAGTTTAAAGGAATGCCTACTGTAATGTGTGAAGACAAGCCACTGGAATTTCATCAAGATTGAATTTGTGTTAGGATAGCGGCGTATAAAGACCATTTTCCATGGATACAAATAGGCCTGTTTTTGTGAATACGGGCGATTGTGGTTGCGAAATGCGAAAGATCATTGAACAACTAGCAACAACAATAAGGATAAATAGACTTTGCGGTGGGTAACAGCAATGAGTCTAATTGATTTAATCATTTGCTAGTTCAACGCGTTGAAACGATTGAAACAAGTGCAAAACAAATGAGTTTTTTACTTTGCTCTATTGTGGTGGCGCAATGTGAGTATTTCGACCGTTCTAAGCGTCAAATTGAGTACCTGAGGACTACAAGCACCTCTATTGCAGCTCGATTAATTCAGAGTACTGGGAGAGGATTGTCCTATCAGTGTAGTGTCGAACGATGCGTCTCCTAATTGTAAGTTTGGTCGGTAGGCATGCATACTCGCTTGAAGTCACGTTCGCGAAAGGCGATGTGCTAATCGATTGACCGATTTCACTAAGCACACAGGTGATTCAATTTTCTCAAATTAAGCTCATAAAATCGGGCGCATTGCAAACGGCAATTAAGAAAGGTGGACGAACCTGTGAATTTTCCGTTGTGAATCTGTCGGCACAATGTGTGAATTCAGTAGCACATTTAATTGCACTATCGCTCGCGCAAATACCAGAATTGAAAATGCGCCTTTTTCGTTACAAGAGTCATGTGAGAAGTGTGAATATTGCAGCTGCATTGTGTGATTGTCCTGTAACATGAATCGAAATTATCGTCATTCGAAAAATTTTCCAATCGACGTTACCCGATGAATTCCGTCCCATTGATCTTTCTTAGCGACATCGTTCGATTGACTGGCCCAGAAAAATACTGTAAACTAAGCGGCCAATTCGGTGATATTGCCCATTCTGACACTTTTCATGTTCTGATGCATATATACTGTGGCGAGGACGAAACTGTCGATTATGGATTGTTGAGCATCAAGAACAACTCAGACTGGGTGCCCTACAAGTACAATCCTTCGGACATCCTCTCTGTGACCGTCTTTGAGATTTTAGTTTGTTGCGGCGGATTTCCAAATCCCGATTTAGAGTGGACGAAAGTTGAACGAACTGACCCGCAATTTCTGCAATGGCTGAATGCGCCTTTCAGCTATGTACGCTTGGCGGTTGAGATTTGGCAATCTGGCAATATAGAATCTACATTCAAAGTTCTTGAAATTATTCCCGAAAACCGGACTTTCAATGAAGTCTGGGCTGATTGCGGTTATAACGAGCTCCTGCACGGGATAATCCAAAAATCTAATGAGACAAGACGCCTTGAAATGCTCAAATATCCGAAGTTCTATCGAGGAGCTAGTCGCAAGGAGATTCTCAAACTCGCGGAGAATGAACGACTTTTGAAGAATGGCTGGTTGAAGGATTATTACGACAGTATGAGTCGCATCGGCAGTCGAATCGAACGACTCTGGCGATTTGCCGACTATTGTCAGGTAAACGCCGTGGTAATGAGAAGAAATGGCAGAGAATATCACAAAATGACGGTAATTAAGGGTGATGTGCGGCAGCTAACTATTCTACTTGTAATCGGTTTATTCAACTGTTTGTTCGAATACGTTCTATGGTTATATTGAAATGATTGCAACTTTCTGTAAAATTAGCACTGTTGTTGCCGTTTACTTTACTATGATAAAGTTTATTTTCCTCGCAAATCTGGTGAATGCAATTATGACGAAACGCTCCTCGCCCACTCACGTTTGACCTCATTCGATCAATTCTGAGCTCGAGGCTCGAACATGGCCTTCAACTGGTCAACAGGGCGATCCTTGATGTAATCCATGAAGATGCGCTTGCAGCAGTACTTGTAGAGCCAGGGCACCTCGAGGTAGTTGGCCGCCTTGATCAACTCGGCCATCTGGGGGATCGAGAGAGTGTCCTTGTTCAGGAATTCGCGGTCCCACCGCGGCATGTCGAAGGGAGGCGGCGAGGGCTTCGGTCCGGGCTCGTGGACCTCGGGTTCGGGCACCGGGTCCGCCTTGTGCTTCTCGCACCACTCGACGATCTTCCGCGCGGTCGCCGCGTCGATTTCGCCGACCGGGATCGGCGTCTCCGCCGTCAGGTCGGTGTCCTCGACCATCGTCCGCAGGGTGATCGACTGCTGCAGCGCCTCGGCCGACATTTCGATCGTTTCGCCGTCTTTCGAGAGGAGTCGGAAGGCGGAGGACATCGTGGGGTGATTGTATAGTTATTTGTTAGTGCAGCGAGTTACGAATTTAATGAGGCAGTTCAAATATGAAAAAAATACGTTTAAAACTGAAACGAAAAAACAAATGATGAACATTGATTTCTGTCGCCAAATCAAATGCCAGTGAGGAGATCTCACATCTGTGGAATCTTCTTAGCAACAACCTTCTTCGTTTTCACTTTGCAGCAAACCTTCTCAACCTTCAATGGAGCACACCAGATCCGTTCAGCAACCTCAAATCCAGCCAAGCAATTCGGTTGTCGCCGTCGAAAAGAGCATTTAATAGTATAGCAGGCGCGAGGATGGTAGAAGAGCTCCTTCGCCACTGAATACGTCATCAACAAGAGCGTAAATAGCACAAATATGTGCATTTTACAAGTTGAATGCTGACGCAGAGGTCTCCGTTTTATATGGACCTCTTGAAAATATTATTGTTCAGTTTTTGTTGAATTTTTGGGTGCGAAATTTGTACACAGCAAATATGTTTGAACCTGACTCACGTGGACCAATACGTCATTCTCTAAAAAGCGCCGGAATGTAACCGGTTTGCGCCGTTTCACAGAAACAATTGAGGGCTTTTATAATAGACGACGTTTGGAAATATGAAAATTTCAAAATCATCGCCCTGGAATGAGTTGAAGCGACCATACCGTACCGGGGTGTTCAGGACATGTTTAGGACATCTTCGTTTTTATTCAGAGTCAATTTTGCGAGCTTTCGTGCACTTCCAAAAAACTAATTTGCCAATCAGACATGCGAACGTCACCATTTGGCCACCTTCCTCCTGCCTCACAACAACCGCTGATTGACAAGTGTCACCAGTCAGATTGTGGCTTGTTTTGCAATGAGGCGAGCTCTCTGCTTGCTCGTTCTCCTCGTCCTCATTTTGAAAGGCGAGTTTTAATCCATTTTTTGCGTGAAATTCCGTTTTAGGCCAAGCCCTAGTATGCGAGAGCTGTCATGACAAGTGCAGTTGTCTTCAGCCAAAAGAAGAGGTTTGCAAGCACAATGCTCGTTGCTTCGAATCGCGTGATGCGCACGGAAACGTGATTAGGAAGGGATGTACAAAGAACTGCCTCGACATCTCGAAATCCTGCAAGCAGTGCTCGTGGAACTACTGTAATCGTGACTGTAAGTGATCAAGCTGTCACAGTATTCAAAAAATGAGCATTTCAGTTCAACGAAGTTACTACTACGATAAGGAGTGCTATGAATTTGGCCAAAAATCAGGAAGAAAGACAAAGATAGGCTTGTTTGTGTCAGTTGTGTTGTTAGTGTTAAGCATTGGCGTATGAAGCAATTGATTTGTTGTTCGATTGACGTTGCCATATCGATGAACAGGTAATTTGATACATCAAGAGATGAGGGACATTTGATTCGAGTCTAACTAACCCCCTGGCTGTCATTTTACTTTTCAAGCCTTTGATCTTCTACGAAACATTAGAAAAACACAACGGAATTGAGTTTTAAAAATGTTTTTAGAGAAGAGAATTTCAATTTTTAAGACTACAATTTCAAATTTCAAGTTGTTAGTTAAACGCTGCTACGACCAAGTTGATATTCGTTGTAATGTTATAAACCAAGGCCCGTGAACACGAATTAATTATCTAAATCAATCTAAAATCTGAAGAATTTAGAGTTTTTTAAATTTTATTTTAAATTTTAACTATTTTCAATTAATTATAAACGAGATTTTTAAAAGTTCAAGTCGAAGTTTTTATTTTCAAATAGATTTATAATTAAATGCATAAAATAAGCTAAATAACTACAGTAATCGATCAGGCCATGAGACAGACAGCTCCGAGAACAGCCACAAATGAGCTCAGCACTGTAGCAGACGATGCTTTCGGATAGACACCGCGGCCAATTCCTGCACGAGGCTGATTGTAGCCGGCTCCAGTGCCAATAGCGCCTTGTCCTTGTCCGTACTGTCCACCACCATAGCGCTCTTGATTGTAAGGATCGAAGCCGGCGCCTTGGCCAATGCCTCCCTGGTTTCCTCCGTAGACTCCGCCGCCACCGTTGTTCACACCTGCGCCTTGCCCAATGCCCGATCCACCACCGTAGGTGCCTCCCTGGCCAATTCCTGAGCCACCACCGTATCCAGCGCCTCGGCCAATGCCAGCATCTCCTCCATAGGTCGCTCCTCCGCCAATTCCACCGCCTCCGTATTCAGCGCCTCCGCCGATTCCTGAACCCGAGTTGTCGCAATCTTCGTAGCCGGATGGAGTGTAGGCGCCACGAGCTGAAATTGAAACATCATTGTTGTTGGAATTGTGTACTTGAAGAAGCAATAAACGGTTTCCGGTCTGAAAATGAGTCACTTTCGGAAGTATTAAGATAAGGCGTTGGTGCTGTCACATGACAAGTCATACCGATAAGAGCGCTATTAGGAACCACGACAGAAGTAATAGGGATTGATGTTGGGGGGAAATTTTTGCAGAAATCAACGGAATTCAACAACAAAATAGGGATCATTTCACGCCAAGTCCAACGAGAGGTTCAGGCTATAGAGGAGTAAAAGCTCGCTTTTCCTAGTGTATCGAACGGTTTTACACATTTTAGGGAATTCAAAAGGACGCTAAGTGCTAATTCAAGCACAGGTACTGTAGTTCAAAAATCTCGACATTTATGTTGTTCTAACCAAAATTCTGATTTAATTCTGAATATTCTGAAATCCTAAAAATGCAACTTACGAGTCTTGTTACAGTAATCATTTGCGCATCTCGTGCATTGTCCTGAGAACGCGGTGCAGTCCTCCGCACATCCCTTCCTGATCGGCTGATTGAGGAAATTAGTCACCGTGTAGCAGAATGTCATCGGAGGGCATTCCTCCGCTACCGCTCGATTCAGACAGCTGCACTTGTCATGACAAGTGTCGCAAACCAACGATAAACCTGAATTTCAATATAAATTTGCCAAAAATCGCTCTTTACCTGTGGAAAACAGGCCTAACAGCAGCAGCGCACCCAACATTGCGCTTCAAATCGACAAAAAGTGGCGCTGAATTGGCGAAACAGTCAACAGCTCTTATCACCGCGAACGGAAGACGTCGTTCGGCGTTGAATGTGGCGGCGATGGAGGACGAGCAGCGCGGCGATACGAGTTGTTGGCTTCTCGGAGAGGTCTTTTAGGGTAGCGCGCGCGCTCAAAATTGAATCCATCACGATTTCGGGTGGGCTGTTTACCAATCGATGATTCACACGCCTTCTGAGGCTTTGATGTTCGAGCGCTCGCTCGCTCGCTCGCAAGACATGCGCTGTGCGTGACGTGTCGTAAATGTAAATAGCATAGGAAGCAGGGAGGAAATTGTAAACTCGTAAACTCGTGGATTTCACTGTGTTTGTGCGTATCGGTTGTAGGGCTACCTATGGCCGTTCGGAGGCTACTGATCGATTTGCAAACAAATGAAGCTGAGCTATCCTAAAAGAGAGCAAAACGTGTTAGTTCTTGAATGATCAAAAAACTTGAATGGGTGTTGTAAGACAATATATTCACAAATTATCCTCTAAATACTGAAATTCTCATGTATTTCGCATTCAATTCTCCCATTTGAAGGCGTCCAACGTGTAGCATTTAGGCGAAAACACAGCTTTAAAAGATTCCCAATCAAAACACTTGGCTTAATTCATATTTAATGACAGCTTGGCACTGATTTCTATTTGCCCGTGTGTTCTTTCCACATTCAGCATTGTGTGTGGCGATCTGGATTTTGTAAACAACGATCTGGATTTTGTAAACAACAAAAAGCCAAAAAAACCAGCATGCATTCAGACATCGCGCGCAACAGATAAATCCGCCACCGACCGAGCACAGCACAGATCAAGTGGAATGTGTCTCATTTTGCTTTGAATCAGTGCCAATGCTTCGTTCTATCGAATCAGCACCGTTCTATCAAGTTCAATATTAAATTAAAAGCTCAACATCAAAGTGCTTTTCACTTGAAAAGTAGTTTAATTAAACAACCTCAGCATGAAAACTGCGTTAGTTAATCCAATCAATAAGTTCTGATGAGTTTTGATCTACAGTAGTTTAACAGTACTTTTGCGCTGTTTTTTAGCTCTGTTTGACCATCATTATTCGATTTTCTCAGACCAAAATGTTTGTACTTACATCCGCATTTTCAAACGTTTGTTCCCACTAATTTAAAGTCGAAACTCAGTGCATCTGTCACACCACAATTTGCAAAATTCCAAAATGTAGGTGCCAGCGACGCAGACGTTCATTTTTAGTTGTAATGTGCAGCGGCCAATCCGATCGATTGAAGCGCATTTGTTGCATTTCTTTCCCCAATCTGATTTTGAAGACGATTGATTCGTCTGGTCGCACTTTGTGTCATTTTGCGGCCAAGGGAGCGAAGGTGACAACTAATCGATTATTAGCCGAGAAACGTTGCTTCCTCATAGTTTTCTGCACATTAAATCGCCCCCGAAATCCCCACGAACGTCTCATTTTATGCATTTCTGATGACGTGGGGAGTGGCGAGTTGGAAGTGACTTGGAAATTCTGCAACTTTTGTTCTCGCGGTTTGCAAACGCTCGATTTCTTCCTATTTTCAGCTCCTTTCTGCCGTTTTCAGACTCAAAGATGCGCTTTATTCCTGTCCAGCTACTACTATTGTTATCATTCATTTATGCAGGTAAGACCAGACTCTTAATTCATTCTAAAATGTGTTATTTTAGTCTCTCCGCTTCACTGCGAAGCCTGTTTCGGCCAGTGCCTCTGCCTTCATCCTATTCCGGTCGAATGTCCACCAGATGAAGTCTGTTTCGCGCAGATGAGTCACTTCGGAGGCTTCATAAGAAAGGGTTGCACGACGAATTGCACTGAAATCGGCAGTCAGTGCTCTACGTGCAATGCTGATTTCTGCAACAGTCACGGTTAGTTACAATTTTGACTGTTTTGGGATTAATTGGTTGTGTTTAGAAGACATCAAGCCAGATCCAGACACCGTTGAAGACTGTCATGCGCATCAAGAACAAGAGGTGATTAGACATCACCAAAAGCTGTCTTGTCAACACGTGATCTCTGTGTCGATGATCCTATTGTCTGCTGGTGCTCTGTTTGCATAAAACGCGTTTTTTGAGGTGATGATTGTATGAGCAATTCAAAGCAGTTGTTAGTCAATGTGTCATTGTTTGAATTTCAATTTATCACTTTAAATCAACAAAAGGACGCCAACAACCGTCAAATCAACAGAAACAGCAAAATCCAAGAATCCATTCACACAGACCAATTAATCAATTTTGCCGTGTTTGGCGGCTATCTCGATCTGTAGTGCAAAGTGAATCCGCAATTAATCGCTTATGAAAACGGCATATTTTTGATCAACGGACTGCAACTAAATCAAAAGCCAAATGTCGCCCAAAACGCGAACCAAATTTTAAACCAAAAACCGCTTTAACTACCCTTCGAAACTTTCTAACTTTCTAATCTCGCTTCGTTTTTCACGATTAAAACGAGTCGTTTGATGTAGCCTTTTTTAATCGGCTTTTATAAAGTGCCTGGTTGCGTCGTTTTAAAACCAAACTCCGAAGCCCTTCTGATTACTTGTCTGTAAATGGAAACACTTTGCAATCAATTCATCTAAGACTTTCAATCAAAACAATCAAATTTGCATCATTACAACACCACAAATCACTCACTGCAAAACATAAAACACCGATAAGAGAGCGACGGACGAGCTGAGCAGCGTCGAACCAACACCGTTAGGCTTCACTCCGTGTCCGATACCAGCACGCGGTCCACTGGGTCCAGCTCCACTTCCGATTGGTCCGGCGCCGCCACCAATCTGAACGGCCGCCTCGTCGCATTCCTCGTAGCCAGTGTAGCCGTAAGGAATCATGGCTAAATCGAGCGTTTTAAACCGTGTTTTGGGGTCTGAACCTACGAGTTCTGTTGCAGTTATCTTCGTTGCATTCGCGGCAGTTTACGCCGATCTCGTCGCAACTGCTAGTGCATCCCTTTTTCTCATAGAAGTTGCCCTTGGTGACCATATAGCATATGGTATCAGGAGGGCATTCCTCGGATCTGGGTCGCAGACAGCCGCATTTGCCGTGACAGGTGTCGCAGAGGATTGCGAGTCCTAAATAGCGAGAATGAAGAGTGAGCACATGCAAGTTGAAATACCGGAGGAGACAAACGCAAGGAGAAGGAGAGAAACGAACAGCCGCTGGTGCATTGTTGACGCTAATGGAAGCGATAAGGCAGCGAGCGAGATGGAAGCGACCTTATCAGGTGAACCGAAAAAGTCACAAAGAGAGGAAGGGACGCCTCGTTGATTTCGGCGCTTAAAGGAGGACTAAACGACCTTGTTTGTCGAGTGATGAGTCAGCGTGTGAGGGAGAGGATCTAGGGCAAGTTTGAGGTGAGAGGAGGTAAGATGTTCGGCAAATATGGTCATCCCACGCTGTTTGTCAGCTTGCACACACGATCGTTTTCAGTTGAAAGGCGGAAATGAAAATCAGAGGACGAACATGTGACATTTCATAATCAATCAATTGTTTGTGCAGGCACAGCCACTCGCCACTACACAGTAGTGGATGGAGACACTGAACATGGGGGCATAGCTCAGGGGTAGAGCATTCGACTGCAGATCGAGAGGTCACCGGTTCAATTCCGGTTGCTCCCTAGATTTTTTTATTTTTTGAGTTGGTAGTCAAATAGCACACAAACGGTTTATTATCAATCAAATCATCACAGACAACAAACATAACCCATCCTCACTCGCTCAATTCAGGGTTCTAGGCTCGAACATGGCCTTCAACTGGTCAACGTGGCGATCCTTGATGTAATCCATAAAGATGCGCTTGCAGCAGTACTTGTAGAGCCAGGGCACCTCGAGGTAGTTGGCCGCCTTGATCAACTCGGCCATCTGGGGGATCGACAGAGTGTCCTTGTGGAGTAATTCGCGGTCCCACCGCGGCATGTCGAAGTGAGGCGGCGAGGGCTTCGGTCCGGGCTCGTGGACCTCGGGTTCGGGCACCTTGTGCTTCTCGCACCACTCGACGATCTTCCGCGGGTCCGCCTTGTGCTTCTCGCACCACTCGACGATCTTCCGCGCGGTCGCGGCGTCGATTTCGCCGATTGGGATCGGCGTCTCCGCCGTCAGGTCGGTGTCCTCGACCATCGTCCGCAGGGTGATCGACTGCTGCAGCGCCTCGGCCGACATTTCGATCGTTTCGCCGTCTTTCGAGAGCAGTCGGAAGGCGGAGGTCATCGCGGAGCGGTTGTTGCCGAGAAGGACCAGAATCTCCGCAATCTCCGCAATGAGGCAGGTCGTAGCATTGAAGCTATGCGATTTTAAAGGCAAAGTAATGCAAATACTTAAGCAATGCGAGAACAATTCTACAGTATCAGTTCCTTTATTTCAAGTTGTCATAATGTCTTCAATAGACAAGATGCGGCAAAGAAAGAATGTCGGTAATGTCCAAATTATCTGAATCCATGATCTGCGAAATGAGGCCCCTGTGGTTAACAACGTAGTAGTCGTTTTCAACGAGCCAGTCAGAGCTGCAGTGTCGGCTGAAAACAAACTGCTGGGTATGCGAATCTCCTCGCCTAAAATTAGGAATTGAACTTTTGATTAAAAAACACGTTTTCTTACGAATTTCTCCAATGCGCTGTTACGAATTCCGGCTTCCAGTCGTCGGCAAACGCTCTTCTGGCTGATGTGCGCGTCTTCTTGATGATCATCAAACTTATCGTTTGCTCAATTGAGGCAAAATTGCCACCGACGTGGTCGCTGCGCACTCTATCCACCGCAGCTAATTTCAATGAATTGAAGACAAACGGTCCGAGTACACTGGAGTTCCGGTTGAAGCCGAATATGCCTTCTGTCATGTGGCCGCCAGTGAACCAGAACGTAAATTCAGCGTTGCTGCCAGCCTTGCGATAGTCGGAAGTGCCAACTTCAATCTAGAAATTGCCGCAGTTACGTGGATTAAATGTGGATTATAGTTTTACAATGAAACGATTCCTTTCTGGATGAGTGTTGGGGGCGATGGACTTGAATACATTTTGATGTTGATTTTTTGTCTGCTTGGGACGAATGACGACTTGCTGCTGGAAAATGTTGCTTTTCTTCGCCTCGGGAACCTTGATCTTTTGAGGGATGACCATCTGCTGCTGTGGCAGAGCAGCGACGGTTACGGTAGTAATACAAAATAGAAGACAAATCCTCATCGTTGCGTTTGAAAGTGAAGACTATCACTGCTGCTTTTGCAGACGAGAAATGAGTCACAATTTCCATCGCCCACAAAAGACAAATTAAGACAACGTTGCTCGTTGTCGTTTCTTCAAATGTCAATTAAAGCTAAAAGGTCAGCCTGTCATATTTCAAATGGAACTTGTCTGTTGGAAGCCAAAAACGCAGATTTTAACCTTTCACCCGCTTATCTAATCATCTAACTTAAGCCCAACCTGTGCGATCTGCAAAAGTATCGAGTGAAAAAGTCCAAAAATGGACTGATCTAAACGTTGGTCATTTCATTGCGTTTCCGGAAGAATTTGAACCCTTTGAACAAGCCCCTGACCCCCTGGAGAACGATTTAATTAATGATTTTGGTCGACAATCATTTCGCGAAACAAACTTGAGATTCTGAATTTTATTTTCTGTTGAGGATTTAATGTTTGGATCCTTATGCGACAATTAAATGCCTGATGGCAAATATGTAGAAAAAACTGTTTTTTAAAATTACTAATAGTGCGTCTAGGACACGATAATGGTAATAATGGCTCATAACCGTTGCTTACGGTACTACATCGAGTCTTATCCATTTTGGCTTCTGTATCAGATTCGCAATTATCGATGTTTCATTTCGGCGCAGTTGGCATTTCGTCCGCTGACTAAGTCGTTCGCGGGCAGCCTTGATGACGATTATTCTGTGGGCGATGGAATTTCTGACTCATTTTTCGTCTACAAAAGAAGCCGAGAAAGTCGCGATACTTTCAAACCAACGATGAGGATTTGTCTCCTGTTCTGTGTCGCTACCGTATCCTTCGCTGCTGTTCAACAGCAGAAGGGTGTCTTCGAGCAAAAGGTCAACTCCCCCCAGAAGACCAAGCTTCCCCAGGTTTCCAAAGGCGACGTCTTCCAGCAGCAGATCTACTACCCGTACAAGATCCAGAAGAAGAATCAGCAACAAGAGATCCAGATCCCTGAACAGAATGTATGGAAGTTGAAGGTAAGTGTGAAATTTCTCGATCTGACCGTTTTCTGTTCTCTTCAGAACTTCTTCCAACAGCAAGTAAACGTTCCTCAAACATCAAAGATTCCCAAGACGAAGAAAGAAGACGGATTTCAACAACAAGTCCAGGTGCCTCAGCAGCAAGTAAACGTTCCTCAAAAGCAGCCAGCTATTGTCAAGATAAAGGATCAAAAAACGCCTAAGCTTTTTCCTAAGGGCTTCAAATCCAGCGCTTATCGTCAACAAGGACATGGACAGAATAAGTTCACAGTAAGCATCAAATCCAATCTGATGACGTTACCGTAATCGCCTTTAGATTGACGTTCGCACTTCCAACTGCCACAAAGCTGGTAGCGACGCGCATTTCACGTTTTGGTTTACTGAAGGCTACGCACAGAATGGACAAATCGAATTGAATCAACGAAGTGATGTGCTAGGACCGTTCGAGATCAACGGTAACAGTCAAGACGCTTTGGAGAGTGGCCAGTTGGACGGCGCTGGCACCGACAACGCTGGTGGAGACATCCGAACGATTCAGCAAACAATGAAGATGATGATCATCAAGAAGACTCGCACTTCAGTCTGGAACGCGCTGTCTGATGGCTGGAAACCGGAACACGTGAAGACGCATTGGGAGAATTCGTAAGACCACATTCTTTGAATCGGACTGACACGTTTGTTGCAGACGCGGTACATACGACAAAGAATTCGTTTTCGATTCTGACTGCGATGCCGGTTGGTTCATGGATAACGACTTTTACGTCATCAACCATCGCGGCGAGATTTACCAGATTAGAGATTCAAGTGGATTGACCTTTAACGACATTCGCACTCATCATTTCAACGGACGAATTGTGAAAATCGCCTAAAATGAATTTGAATACATTTTTGTGAACCAAATTTGAGCTTCTGAGAACTAAGGCTAAACTAACGCAGGCAGTTTAAATAAGTCTTATGGCTTATGTCAATGGGACTCTTGATTAAACTGTTTAATCTTACAATCAAAGCTCAAATCAACAAGCTTATTGTGACTTGTTCAATGCTTGTTCAGACCGCGTTCGTCATTGTCACTGTCAAGTGCACTGTCACAGCGCTCGAGATCGCCACATCAACATACCACAGACTTTAAAAACAAGTGCGTACGAGCTCCGTTGCCACCTGAAGCAATTTACTATTAGCTAGCTGACGCAGAAGTGACCAAAAGAGAGTCAAAAAAGTTAATTTGCAAGTTTAGATGTCTAGATTTATTGAACCACGAGACAACAACCGTATGCTACCGTAGGCATGAAATCAAACAAAGTGATAGGCAATCTGGAAATTGGTGTAGCGCAGCGAGTTCCACGCCTGCACCACCAGGAGGTTCGTGGCGCTCGTCCTAATCTGGTTGTAGTCATTGCTGCAGCAGAAGGTGATTCCCTCGGGATCCCAGAGCGCGTTGTGGCCGCGCACCACGACGCCGCCGTTCACGCAGCCACCCGTGCACAGGCCGTTCTCGTTGCCGTCGAAGCCACGAAATTCATCGAGTACTCGATGAGTTTCCCCGCGGGAGCCTCGATGATGTAGGTGCACATGGCGGGGTTGTTCTGATCGAGAGGCGTCCAACTGCCGTAACCAACGACTTCATTACGCGCAAACCACTGCCAGTACTCCACCGCCAGGAGGGTCGTACCGCAGGTCCACGGCATGCCCCCGGTAGGCGGTGCGCGCTGGGAGCAATCGGCTCCCGCGAATCCCGGACGACACGAGCACAGCCCGCAGCTGTTCGGGTCGGGGACGCCGCCGTTCAGGCAGCTGGTCGTCGCGCTGGCGCACGGATCTGAAGGACAGCGCGGTCAGGGGGTACTGTAGCTTGGCAACGTACCGATTGCGTACTGGATCTGGAACTCGGTGTAGCGAAAGATGTTGGTCACCTCCACGGTCAGCGTGTTCCCCGCGACCCTCACGAGTTGATTCGTCTGCTGCTGGCAGCAGAACTTCAGGTTCTCGTCGCCCTGCATCGCCACGGCGCCGTACCAGCAGTCCCAGTAGCACAGCGCAGAGTTGTTGCCGTCGAAGCCCACAAAGTTCACCGCGTAGAGGAGCTTCGATCCCGCGGGCGCCTCGATCTTCCACGTGCACGTCTTCGGATTGTTGCGGTCGGCGGTTCGAGGAGTCCGTTCCCCACGACTTGGTTTGACTTTAGCCACTGGAACTGCGCTGTGGCGGTTAGGTTCGCTCCGCAGGGATCTGAACCAGTCTGGGTTACAGTGGGAGAGGGAGAGGGAGGGCTGACCGATACGGTACATGATTTGGAAGTCGGTGTAGCGGTAGTTGTTGTACGCCTGGACAACGAGGAGTTCGCCGGAGGTGTAGAACGCATCGTCCAGTTGTGACTGGCAGCAGAGACGGTAGCCTTCGGGTCGAAAGTCCAAGTCGTGGCCTTTCACATCGAGTCCACCGGATGCGCACTGCGGTTGGCAGAGGGCGTCGTTGGCGCTCGTCGTAGCCGATAAAGTTCACCCAGTACTCGATGCGGTGGCCGGGCGGCGCGCTTGGATATGGTAGGTGCAGAGCGAGGGATTAGTGACGTTCCCCATCGTGTACGCCCCGTTGCCACACACGAGGTTTTGCTTGAGAACCTGCCAATCGTCGGCCGCTGCGAGCGTCTGACCGCAGGCGAGGTTGGCAGAGGGTGCTTGACGCTCCGAGCAGTCGGCTCCGCCGAATCCGCTCGGGCAAAGACACGTTGAGCAGTTTTTGGGGTGCGGATAGCCGCCA